>MJUU01028973.1:21283-37129 GCA_002080025.1 Modiolus philippinarum
TTTCAGGTCACTAGGTCTCAAAGCTAATTTAACGGATGCAAGCAGAATATCTTGCCGATATCCCCTATTACGTAAAGAATGTAAGTTACGTCCCAGCTTTTCTGGATTTTTAATCAATTTCTGGCATTTTTAACAACATTTCCGTAAAACTGAGGACTAGAAATACCCATAGTAATAAGCTGTTTTCGAGTAACACCATATTTAGATATAACATGTTCATATCTATTACAAAACTTCTTAAATGTATTCAACAACTTATGAAATCTGTAACCCTGTTGTAAAAGTTTTGCTGTGATAGTAAGGTTACGTTCATTGTAATCATCAACAGTAGAACAAACTCGTGCGAATCGTACCAGTTGGGAAATATACACCCCGTAGGATGGAGCAAGGGGAATGTCGCCATCAAGAAAAAGGAAATTAGTAATAGTGAAATCAAAATCATCTCTTTTATCATAGATTTTGGTTTTGATTTTACCAGAGTCAATAGTGATAGTCAGATCCAGAGAAGGGCAACATTTGGAATCATTGCTAGCTTTATTTAAGTTGTTGTGGATAAATAATGTCTACATAATCTAAAAACTGGGGATTATCAATAGTAAGGATATCGTCAATATACCTGCTGTTATCATTAAAAATAGAAATAAGTTTATCACTGTTAGGTATGGTTCCGCTTTGAAGTTTTTTCATGAAATCTCGTTCGTAGCAGAAAAGAAAAAGATCTGCAATGAGAGGTGCACAATTTGTACCCACAAGAATACCTATGACCTGTTGATAAATAGTGTTGCCAAAACGAACAAAAATATTGTCCAGCAAAAGCTTGAGTGCATTAATCATATCGTAACATGTCCAGGAACAATGATTATTATTGGTAATTTTAGAGAAGATTCCTTGCTTTTTGTTGGAGCAAATGAACTGCAGACCAGAAAATTTAAAAGACCATTTAATAAGTTGCCCCAACTTGGATTTAATCAAATAATGTGGAAGGGTAGAATAAAGTGTAGAAAATCATAACTGTCGATAGATGAGACTGGTCTTTGAATACATTGTAGTTTATCTAAAACTTCAATAGAATTTTTTACACTCTAAAAGTAATTTACACCAGAGTTTTGATAAGTTTTTTCACAGTATTTAATAATCAACTCCTTCATACAAGGAAGTGAACTAGTTAAATGGATGGATAAATTGGTAGTAGAACACTTACTAGATGTTGAAATAAAACGATGTTTGAAGGGATTTTTGTGAAGCTTCGGAACCCAGTACATGGTAGGTAAGATGTTATCTTTAGGTGGAACTTTTAACATTTCTGTATCCTTATAATGTTGTTTGGTTAACGTTTTTTCGTCGCAATTGGTACGTTTGAAAGTGTCTGACTTGTCCAGTTCGTTTTATTGGACATCGATGTAGTATTTCTTTCAGATAATAGCAACGTTGTTTGAAGCCTTGTCAACAGGTACAACACATATTTTTTACCAAGATCCCTCAGTTTTGACTTAATTCTATTTACAGACAGCTTAGGAGGTGACTCAATATAATTATCTTTATAAAAATTTATTCTGTTGGTGACCTTGGTAATAATTTTATCTTTAAACAAATTTAGAGCATGCTTGTCTGCACTTTCTCGTTTGCACCATTTGTTTTACAATAATTGGTTACAGCGTCTTTAATTATATCAAAACATGCTTGCCAGTTTATTTTTGAAGGCTGGCGATATTTAAGCCCTTTTCTAAAGAATTGTCTGACTTCCTTATCTACAAAGAACTAGTTGCAGACTTAACCACCCACCGAAAATTTTCAAAAAGACCCATATGAGGACCTTTGTGGCTAAGTGAAGATCCAATTAGTCAAGTAGTTTCAGAGGAACAGATCTTTGAAACTGTTCCCATAGGGTCCATATTAAACAATGTTTCCCGCTGGAAGCCATCTTGAATTTAGTGTGGACCTGAAAAACACCATTTTTGTAGGGGACCATATAAGGACTATTATGACCAAGTTTGGTTCCAATTTGCCAAGTAGTTTTAGAGAAGATCTTTGAATGTGTTTTTTTTATAAGGTTCAGTGTTACGCTATGATACCCGCTGCATGACAGCCATCTTGTTTCAGGTACACTGTTTTAAAGGGACCATCTTACGACTATTGTGACAAAGTTTGGTTCCAAGTGGCCAAGTAATTTCAGAGAAGATCTTTAAATGAAAAGTTTACGCCGGACGAAGGACGGACAACGGAAGTGATGACAAAAGCTTATTCTGGCTTGGGCTAGGTGAGCCAAGGCCACAAATAAGAGGTATAAAAAACAAATGTATAGAATAAAAGACAAGGTAAATTAAACAAATAGATAATAAAGAATAAAGACAGTTCCAACAATTTCGACTTTATGGCCTACAACAAGACCAGTGGGGCAATTCTTGTCTCGTAGATGAAGGTCGTATGTTCGAAATGCTTCATTAATTTTCATCTTTTGGCTTAATTTAGTCTCGGATCTATTCCAATTTTCAATGAAGCCGTAAAATATATGTTGTAAAGGAATGTTTTGTCAATGTAGCTACTAGCGTAACACGGGAATCGGGATTTTTCGAAAAAAAAAATGCACAAGCTAGGTTAGAATAAATAAAAAATAACCCGTGAACGGGAAAAAGAAGCTTCTTTCAGAGTACTTCTCAAAAAGAAACCTGAAATAAAAGACTTTGCAATAAGAACCTTTGTCTCTTTACACACAAAGAAAAAAATCAAGAAACGAAACTAAAATACAGAAATGAACCTAAACGAAACGGAACGAAACTGTTTCGTTTCTTGAATTAGAAAGTATTTTTCATAGGATACTTACTAAAAGAAGAAACGAAATCGTTCCGTTTCGTTTCTTTTCGTTCCCTTCCGTTACACGTTTTAGAATCACCCTTCAAGTGATGTTTTACAAACTTTCTGTGAAACTTATTTCAATGGCATACCCAAGACATTTCATCCCGAATTACTTATTCAAGTTATTACCCAAAAGCATACTTTCTAGTCTGTAAATTTGAGGCATAGACTGATAGCCCTTTTTCTGATTTTTTTCATCTTTTATTTCCTAAAGGTCATGTGTAAATTGATGAAACATGTGCCAAATCACCGTGATTAAGAATCCAAAAAGTGTCATACAGGATTTATTGTTCTTTGTTTAACAAAAATTGCGACTTAGCCAATGGAACAAAACTTGACCATAAGTTTCTATTCTGATAATTGGTGAAAATTTTAGTAGAAGATCATTGGCTAAAATCTCACATTTTTATATCCTTGAAAAAAATTGTTGACGAACGGACAGACGGACAATGCCTTAGAAATAACAGCAATTTTAAACCTTGTAAATCTTTGGTGATTAAGAAGAAAATTTTATTTTTTACACAAGTTTTCTATTTTTGAAATAAGTGTTTACATTTTCATAGAAAAAGACATGTTTAAGAAATAACTAAGGGCTAACTAGAGGCTCAACTCGGCCTGTACCGCTCACCTAGTCTATAATATCCAAGATGATCCAATGTGAAATTACAGTCCCCACTGGCAGCCACGTTGGATCGGGTACGAGTCCAAGCGACACAATTTTAAAGGGGACCATCTAAGGAATATTATAGCCCAGTTTGGTTTTATTGGCCAAGTAGTTTAGCGAAGTAGATTTTGAAACATTCTTTCCATAGGGTTTAATCATAATAGTCACAACTAATAGTCCATACATGTTTTAAAAATCTTTGGAATGAACTACTATAGACCAGAAGGGAGATACAGGCTCAGGTGAACCTCCAGTTTTAAAGACACTTTCAATATCCCTGTAGTTATAATCAAAAACCAATACATAAACTTAAAACAATATCGTTATACATTTATATATTTCTTTATTCAAGATGGCACAACGGGAAGTCATTTGCTGGTTTTATTTAGATTTAGGACTCGGCTACGCTGAAATTTAAGAATGGCTTTCACAGATTCACAGCATTTTCATAAGCATGAATTCACTAAAAAGGATTTTTTTTAAAAAGTGGTTTTATATCACAGACGCGAATCAAGGGATAGCCTCGTTCTAGTATAAATCTTAACAACTAAGTCGTTATAACGAGATACTAAGTCGTTATAACGAGATCCTAAGTCGTTGTATCGACTTAGCTAAGTCGTTATAACGAGATACCAAGTCGTTATAACGAGATACTAAGTCGTTATAACGAGATACTTAGTCGTTATAACGAGATCCTAAGTCGTTATAACGAATTAGCTAAGTCGTAATAACGAGACACCAAGTTGTTATGACGAGATACTAAGTCGTTATAACGACTTAACTAAGTCGTTATAACGAGATACTTAGTCGTTATAACGAGAAACTAAGTCGTTACAACGAGATAATAAGTCGTTATAACGAGATACTAAGTCGTTATAACGAGATACTAAGTCGTTATAACGAGATACAAATAAAACACCACCTGGCACTAACGGACTTCCGTACATATGCCCTTAAAAGATATGATTTTTTTATCAGGGACTTGAATGAAATGTTATTTAGTTTGACATGAGAATGCTTCGATTTGGAAGCTTAAAGTATGTGTCATAAGAGAATGTAAATCCTAGTATCTAATGACATATTTTCACGGATTGACTCTCTAATGATATTCTGTATGACTGGTAAATCCTTCTTAAAATCAGCATGTTTTCATGCCCAAATGAGCTGCATGCATTTTATGTTTCTTTTAATTGCTTTTTGAACAGTAGGGGAAGGCAATAACAAAATTACAGAACATAATTGTCACGTGCCGAAATCCCAAGGGCAAAAATACCAAACAGGTGCATAACCAGCGGTCAAAATGTCAATCACAATGGTTCCGACTTGGTACTGGCATTTCAAAAGAAATAGTGGGTTGAACCGGTTTATGGCGCGAGAAAAATTTCTTTCCATTGCATTGGTGACTGGTGGCAACTCAACAGCAGTTGTTATTTAAGTCGTAGGACAGTGAAAAGAAATATGCATCCCAGTACAAAGTAAATCAAGGCTCCGGTGGAGCAGAAATTCGAAGGCCCTGAAAATATACACACCTCAAAAACTCGTAGTCATCCAAAATTGTTGCATAGGAAATAACTTATTTATATGCTTTATTGGGAAATTAGAAAACTGATTCATCGCGATCAGGAAGTACAATTTATTAGAAGTGAATAAAACCGAAATCACGTTAAAATAATTGAAAGAATAGTATGGGTGTCCAGATTAATAAAGGGCGTCAAGCTTTTCTATATGTAGAGAGGGTGTTTTTTAATGATAAGATTTGATGCATTGCTCAAGAAAATCTGCCTGGTATTTCTGTTGTTTCGCATGATAGATACTGAAACTTATTTCTTTAGCAGATAGTTGAGACAGGTTTGAAGGAGAAAGATATAAAGGAAATAAATAATATTTTCACCGTTGAACTGTTTGAATACTGCCTACTGTATTGATATTAAAATTTGGATAGCTTTTTCTTCGTATCCAAAAATGACCAATGATTACATGTAACAGAGACGACATTAGGTTTCACCTAGGTAGAGCATAATTAAGTGTGAGAATCAATGTGACATTTCCTATAGAATTAATTTCCGAACATATGTGACCTGACTTTCCTCGTGAGGCCATTCTATGCATGGGTGGCACCTATTTTCATATTATGTCTTATACATGTGCTAGGGGGACGAACATTTGATTCGGGAGGGGGGGCTTGCATTTTTTGTCAATAAATATCCTGGCTCGAGAATAGTGAAATTTGCCCCTCCCTAAAAATACTGGCCATTCTGGTAGTTCAAGTCTCAAAAACAGCACTAGGAGCATTTTTTTTTATTATTAAAAAATGATTCAAAAGTACATCTAACAACTAATTCCGATAGAGGAATTATGTCGCTTAATTGAGCTTGTGAGTTTGGGCGTATATATAGACATATCCTGCTAATCAAAATCCCAATGATATCTTCTTAATATTCCGTCTGTACTTTTTTAATCATAAAAGCTTTAAATTAAGCTTGAAATATTAGGGTGTCACCAAACTGACGTCATCTGTATTTTCCCCGTTTTAAAGGGACTAATTACATAATATTTAACCTATATTTTTACTGCATTTGTTTGTTTGCTTGCTTTTTGTTTGTTTGGTTTGTTTTTTTTCTTTCAAATGAATTAAGATTATTTTAAAGGCTTCCTGGTGTATAAAAAGCAATATACTATAATAAAAGAAAAAATATAAAAAATTCTTAGTACCTGCCATTTATTTCGGGTACTCACAATAGGACAAATCGCTGATTAAGTAAATGAAAATTAGTGTCACCAAATCTGGGGGAAAGATATTTAAAAAAACATGTAACATTACAATCGAAGGATACACCTTCAATGGCCGAAATTCACTTGCCACAATCCTCAAGTGAACTGCACTAGAAAAACACAAATGAAAGACAATAGACAAACGTAAATAACGATAGGAACGCGGGAACCTGAAAATTACCGAATTAAACCGGGTTTTGAATCGCAGAATATGATCATAAATCATATATTTTTTGCAAGAATATGTAATAATAATATGTTATTTTTTCTATTTCTTCTTATATTAACATTGAGAAGGTATGAAGTAAATGCACATGAGACGAAGTATTAAATCACCATGAGACCTTAAAAAATGAGCTTTGCTCATACCTCAAATCAAGTTCGAGAAGTCCCCTAGCACTGGTTTGAGTGGAATTCTTTGCTAATTGTCGAACAATGTTATACCTTGTCTTATTTAGTCCTCGGACAGATACAACATACAGACAAACATGGGGCGCTCGTCAAGTCGAATGTAAGAAAACTTGGCATTATAAAATAGTGAGATGTTGGCACTATGTGGGTGGTCAGAATAACATTTGGATGTAAAAAAAATAATAATAAATTGCCAATATTTGAAAGTATGATAGTATATCCATATAAAGTATTCTCTCAAGTACACCATAGCTGAAATATGTAAAGAACATACATCTCTCGCACGGGGAATCTTTTTACGGACTCCACACGGCAAGAAAGACAAACTCGAGTATAAATTAAAATTGAGAGGATATGGAGTAAATGCACATGAGACAGTCTCCACAAAAACATTGTAAACCAAGCAACGGAACAACGGTTTTATTGTTGTTCTCATCTTGAAGTCACCAATGAGCTTTGCTAGTGCCCATATCTACTCACAAACTGGGAAAAAAATTTGGACAAAAAGAATTAAACTCAAAGATGTTAAAATAATAACATCTTCTGCTGGAGGAGTAAAAGTGGAAGTAACAAAAATGTGCCTGACCTTTACAAGCGATATATTGATGACGTTTTTGGGGCATCAACAGATTCGGATCAAGAACTGAAATCATTTATTGATTTCGTGTCCTTCTATCATCTCGCCATTAAATATACTTTTACCATCAGCGATTCGGAGCTATCTTTCCTCGATATAACTTGCAAAATTCAGGACAATGCTATCAGTATATCAGTGTTTTATAAACCCACTGATGCCCATTACTATCTCAACTACAATTCTTGTCATCCCTTGTCCTGCAAAAATGCCATCCCGAAGTCTCAATTTTTGAGACTTCGTCTTCTCTGCAGTGATGATACTGATTTCATCGTCCCATGTGAGAAAATGTACTCGTTCTTCCTAAGAAGAATCGTTCTTGACAGGGTTCTGGACTCAGTCTCTAAACAAAATAGGACTTATACACTGAGGCCTAAAGCCAACAAGACTAATGATGATCGTGTTCCTCTGGTGCTTGACAACCATCCGCATAATGTTGCAACCCCGGAACATCCTCTTGAAGAATTTCAAGTCCATTGTCCTTGCAGACACAGAAATTGCTGAGATTTTTGGATCCACACCTATTTCAGCATTCAGGTAAACGTTTGAGGCAACATTTCCCGAGGGTATTCACCAGCCCCTAGTCAGTACTTCGGTGCTGACCCGAAAGCCGATTCCATTTGAAACCTTGCAATATCTTCAATTATGTAAATTTATTGAAAACTAAGGAGTATCTCCCTCATGCAATGCTCTGTCCTTAGCTGATTTTGGATTTACTTTTAGATCATATTGGGTTATTTGTTCTCCATCAGTTTTAAACATCTTTGAGTTTATGGTCTTCCAAACGTTTAGATTTTATCTGCACTGAGAAGACATAAGTTGTCGAAATGCGCATATGCAGAAAAATAAATTCACAGTAACTTTGGTATTTGGTTGTTAGTCAGCAGATCGTTTAAATCGAAGTGATATAGCTCTAAAGCTGACTACAGGGGAACAAGAAAGTGCAATAGGTCCAGATGTAATACCTGTCCCTTTACATGGGAAACTACTGAAGTACGGGGCCCAATAACATGTTCACCATCCAAAACAGATTCACCTGCATTGCCGAGAATGTAATTTATGCGATTCAGTGCATTAGGTGTGAAAAACTATATGTTGGCGAAATGTGTCACCGTGTGGGTGACCGTTTTGCGGAACATCTGCACTCCGTTAGAAAGAACAGTGTCTGCCCAGTCAGTAACCATTTCCGACTCGCTTATTACAGCATCTCTGATATGCGGGTGACTGTCCTTATTAAAACCGACGGACCCTTGAAACATAAGACAGGAACTCGAACTGAGAGCCAACAATCTTATTTGAACTTTCAGACCTCGATGCTTGCCCTTGAACATCAAGAAACTTTCGTACCAGTAATGTATATAGTTTTACATCAGTTTGTCACATCACTTTCTTTTCATATTTGTTTTAATTATGAATTTGTTCATTTTTGGCCCATTTTTCCAAATTTTGTCTTTTTAATTCTTGTCTTCATACTCATTTTCGCTAAATTTCCTGTCCTTTCCTGTCCCTACCCATTTTTGTTTCACGGCCAAACATTTTAATCATCTTTTTGTGAATGTGTTCAAGATTGGCTAGAATTATTAAATCTCTCGGCTAGCTGCACACCTATTCAATATAGGTTTCTACTTTCTCCATTTGTTCCAGCATGTTTACACGTGTTTTTTATTTTTACTTTACCCTAGAAAAAGACATTATATGTCAAAATATTTGGGTTTTTACCGCTTTTTATCTTTTAAATTCAGACGTCTTCTTATTTTTGTGTTTATTTTGACTTTGCCCAATTCAGGTGGTTAACCACTCTACTGACTGTTGTATTTTAACAAAAATGTGTATTACCTAAATGACATATAGTCTGAATTCATT
Source organism: Modiolus philippinarum (assembly GCA_002080025.1). Classification (NCBI taxonomy): domain Eukaryota; kingdom Metazoa; phylum Mollusca; class Bivalvia; order Mytilida; family Modiolidae; genus Modiolus; species Modiolus philippinarum. Next base: position 30,481 of record MJUU01028973.1, read on the forward strand.
TGAATCTGTAATTGTGATAAGATTTTTACACAAGTCTGAAGATTCACTGAAAAATTATTTGTTGAAATTGAATTGTAATTAAATTAAAATACAATTATTGTTAACATATTTGATAAAGTAGTCTACAGAGTGTTTAATTGAAATGTGCCCTTTTATTCCGTACGTGTTAGAAGGTCGGTCTATGTACCAGACAATTCGCTCGAAATTTTGCGACTTCTTAAAGGAATTAAAAACGGTAAAGCTCAAAAGCTAAATCCACAGAAACAATAGTAGTATATGTATTTTACACATATTTCGGTTTATGGATTTGCAAATGTTTTGATTTGATCCCCACTGTGGAGACATAAGTTGTCAAAATGTGCACATGCAGAAACTAAATTCACGGTAACTTCGGTATTTTATTATTACCTTATCACAAGCTTCCTGAGGTAACATTACAATTCAGAAACAATTAATTTATTTCAGCAAAGCATTTTTAACATATCATTAACAAGAATTTGACTGCATCTCTTAAGGATACAGCTCATTCATACCACGTCTATTGAGGGGTGGTGGACGACTATCCATATGAGGTATTGTGCCCTCATAGTTTGATTCCTTCTGAATTGCTAAGGTTACAAATACTATCACATTCTTCTGCCATGTCAACCGAATAGTGGTTAAAATGAATGTAAACTGGCAAATTGATCGTCTCTTACAACAAAGATTGTACCTACTTCAGCTCCTTTTCAATAATGCGTCAGTAGTCATGGAAAAGTGTAGCACATTATTGTGCTATATTTCACGTTCTCGATTATTGCTGATTTCTCTTTTGTCGCAACCTTGTGTTGTCCTTAAGCTGATTATATGCATGGTTGTAAATAAAAGTCAACACACCACATGAAGCGATATCTCACATCGAAATCATTGAGTCAACTTCGAACTTTCATTTATATTTTTTCCTCCGCAAAGGCATTGAAGACCTTTGCTGTTTAAATAAATTTTTGTTTCAAGGCAAAATATATACCCCTTTTATATGATGGCTATGTCTTTTGAACAAAAAACTTAATTACAAGCTTAAATAACGTTTCCCTCTTTTTCTTTGTAATACAAAATCACTAAAATGTTCAGTTTCACATTCCCTGCGGGCTTTCTCTCTTGAGTCTTGAATACGTTTTTCGAACTCTGAATGCAAAGCTTCTAACTTCTGTTCGTATTCCTTTTTAATCATTTCGATCGATTCCTCATTTGTTTCGGTGTTTTTAACTTTTTCTAGCAGTTCCTGTTTTTCTTGTGCATGTTTCCTTTCACATTCTTCACGAACTTCACGTTCCTTCTGTTCAACTTTTTCTTGAATTCTTTGTTCGGCGCGATGTATGGATTCATCGGTAAAATGAAGGAAATCATTGGTTGTCTTTAATTTGTCTATCAAAGCAAAAAGACCATCTACATGGACCTCTCTCTCCTTTCTTGAACCTGCATTGTTAAATGGGCAATACCGATGATTACAAGTCTTTAAAAAGTCATTAAGCTTATCAACTGATTGGATACCGTCTTTGAGTGTTTCGTCTTCTTTTATTTTATCAACATGAGTAAACACTACAATGACAAAAAGTCTCAATTCTTCACCAAAGTAATCTAAAAATGTTGTAATCGAGTCGCTATCTTCCTTTTTAAAACGACCATATTCAATAACGAAAAGTATAGCATGGGGTCCAGGTGCTGCTAAATGAATGCATCGCTTAATTTCTTCTTCTGTTTCCTCCTCTTTGTCTCCCTCAGCAAATATTCCAGGCGTATCAATAAGTTGAACTTTCTTTCCCCTGTATTCGGTGTTTGCAATCATGCATTTTTTGTTACAGATTGAAAAGCAGTTCCACATGGGAAAAAGTCTTTACCAAGAATTGTATTAGCTGTCGAACTCTTTCCTACTCCCGTTTTCCCGACAAACACAATACGTATTTCTTCCTCTGAAACGAAAACCAAAAAACAAATATTTAAATACATTCTAACATCCAATACTTATTATTTCTGTTATGGGGCCCTCTAAAACTCGTTGATTTACTATTTTAATGACGGGGGCATTGATGAGTAAGAACAGAGAATACACTCAGCACATTTTGTGATGTATTTAAGTAGGCAGTTTCTTCTGGGAAGCTTTGTTTCTTAGTTTCTCCGACTATTGTGTATTTTATATGATACAATTTCTCATCAGTGTATAATATTGAAATATCAATATCGACTGACATAAAAGGAGCTCAGTCTTTAAATAATATTCCTACCTATGCTTATTCAGGGTAAATCAAGTGACATCTCATTGTATGAGTAATTTTTGCGAATTTTTTTTTTTTTTTTATCTTGTGGAACAAATATTTTCAGTATTTGCAACTGTTCGGATACGTAAAAAATATTAGCAAAACCTATGCTAGGCCATGCCTACGTTGTCAATCAGCGTCTTTACGTGTTAAAAAAATTAACATCTACAGCCTTGACGTATTAAAAAGAAATTAACATCTACAAACACCGTTAGGATCGTACCAATTCTTTAACGAAAGTCGATTTTCCAAATTCATAAAACACAGATTTTCATTTTCAGTGTTTTTTCTATCAATTCATTTAGTTATTTACCGATAAAAAAAAAATATAAGTTTATTTCTTATACTTCAAAATTAATATTGCCTCAAATAATTGACTCGCCCACAAGTGAGCTCGTCCATTATTGTCGGGAATATTTTTCGTATCAGAAATGACATAAAACTTCCATTATTCTATATTTATCAGGCTTTTTTAAGATATTATTCTTGCGTAAATGTTGGTTCACTGTGGGAGAATGGGTTTGAAAAGTAACAGTTGATCGTTGCCTCATATCATAAAGGAAAATAACAGTCTAAAAGTGTCCATTGTAGTGATATAACGCTTGTAGGATAGCTACACCTTGCAGAATACGCAATGTGACAACAAAATATACACTAAAATGGCTACATTCTGCTCACACAATACAGATTTCCATTGCCGCTGACCTTTAACTGCTTATTTTAAAAATACTTTTATGAGCTACATAGTTCGGCATATTAATATATATAAATTATTACCTAATAGGTCTCTGGCTCTCTTTCTAGCTTCTGCTGCCTGTGTATCTGTTAATACTGCTTGGGCGAAATTAAGTTCAAATCCCATATCTATAAAGTAAATAAAACAAATCCATTAACGAGATTCAATAGCTGCAATTCTAACATGGCTCTAGTTAATCGTCAACCAGTATAATACTCGATAACCATATATTTCGCACGTGCACAAATAGTGTCGGAATATGAGTAAAAGGGAAGCAAAACACCCATTGTTGTCTTAGCTTGTGAAGGAATTTTAAAAATGTTAAGCATATTTTTTTTGTTTGATCTGCACTGATGAGACATGGGTTGTCGAAATGCGCATATGCAGAAAATAAATTTACAGTAACTTCGGTATTTTGTTATTTATAGCTTAATCATGCCATTCAGACACGTTAATGTGTATTATTTTGCTTTCGATTTGGATTTTGAACTTCGATCTGTTTGAAAACGTCATATTGTAAATTGTGACGTCATAGAAACAGCAATTGAAACGGGATATCCGCCTTCTCTAAGGTCGCTTCAGAATGGAAACTTGCGTTTTCTGTCATATTACAATCGAAATAATTCATGGCAGGTATATGGTTATTGTCATTTAACCATGGGCTTTGCATTTATATTCGTAAATTTAACCCCTCGTTAACGCTCTTGGTTAAATTCGATTTTAAAGGCCTAGCCCATGTTTAAATTCCCAATAACCATACACCTGCCATGAATTATTTCTTAAGTCTAAATGATATCAAAATGTCTTTTCAAATCTTAATATACCACGAAAGAGTGTCGTGCGTACATGAAGTTGGTTAATTGTCATCGCAAATTAATTTTGTATCCGAGTAAGTAATGTTTATAAGGAAAACATAAAATAATCTCTTCAAATTAGAACATAAAATTGATTCTATAAAATTCGATTCGAAAAATGAATCCTTACATATAAATTATAAATGACAAAGCAAATTGTTTATTATTTCCTGCGTGTCGTTTTGAGAACAATTTTGTTTTTCAGTATAATTTTCCTTTCAGGACTCGCATTTGTTCATTTTTAATATTTTACGAAAGGATATAGAGTAAATGAACATGAGATCACAACAAATAATTTTACTCCAATTGCAATAATTGAAATGAGCTGTATGGCCATCTCGGAAATCAATTCCTCATCAGGAGCACTAGAATCCAAAGATAGGACATCCAAATTTCAAAAAATGCATATCACGTAAAGCCTGGTCAAAATTCATCTTAATGAAAGGGAGATAACAGGAAACACCTACAATGGCCGAACATTACAATCACATGCCACAATCAACCAGGGAACTCCTCAAGAAAAACAATAAAATGACAAAAGACAAACATAGATAACGATAGGAACTCGGGATAGCCGGACTTGGAACCGGCACTGGCAACAGCCAGCGGTAGGGTTAAACCGGTTTATGGGTACCCAAACCTCCCCTTTCTCTATCCCGATTCCCTATAGTATAATAAACATACAAATAAAACCCAATACAGGTAGACCACTAACTCTAAGACAACAATCTTGAAAAGGAAAGAATAGACAAAACGAAATTTAGAAAGATGGGTCGAGGAGTGCTCGCCGCTAAACTGCCGGCTAGATCAAGGAGCCTAGCCTGCTGGTAAAACACTGTCGCACTACAGAATAATAATAAAATTCAATACTTCCCGAAGGGTTTGGTAAAGAATCATCATGGATTTCAGTAGACATCGGCAGTTTCAGTGAGAGTTCAGTATAATTGTAAAATCTTCCGGTCACTGGATCCCAAAGCCAATTTAACGAAATCATGAAGAATATCCGGTCAATATCCCCTATTACGTAAAGAATGTAAGTTACGTCCCAGTTTTTCTGGATTTTTTATCATTTTTTTTTACATTTTTTAACAACATTTCCGTAAAAAATCTGTTATCAATTATAAAAGTTCTTGTTTATCCTTCACATAAATTCTGTTGGGCTACCATATCACTAGTTCTGTGTAGTGGACAGGCTTTATTAAAAAGACAGCATGGCAATATAGATGAAAGAAATAGTTCCAAAATTTGAAACTCTGTTGACTTTTTCAATATAATCGAAATGCTATGCATGGAATTAAAAAATCGTATACAATATGTTCACTTTTAGAAATATTTCATCAGTTCTGCCAGCAAGGCACAGGTCTTATTGTGTTAAAAATGTGAAAATCTATAGACCACAACCCTGCATCATTTTGCAATCCTGTGCTATTAACACTGGATGAATGATTGCTTAATAGTTGTAGGCTTCCGTTAAATATTGCTTTTATCATTCGAGAAATCAGTGGGCTACAACTGTTTGAGAGTTCGAAATTATGCTACATATACTTCGTTCCTGGCGCTTCATTGAAATTGAAATTGAAAAGAGGTACACTACAAACTAGGCTGTATGACAAACGCGATGACTTCACCTTTCCAATAGCCAACTTCCCTTTCCTTGTGGCAACATTCCTATAGCCCAAGCATATGGAGTTTACATCTTCCAACTCATTCGCTACTCAAGGCATAGTGGTCGATACATTGACTACCTTGATAGAGCTCGGTTGCGTACAAATATGCTACTTAAGCAAGGGTATGATACCCATAACTTGAAGTCATCACTACAGAAGTTTTAGGTCGATATCACGATCTCGTGGAGCGCTATTGGATATTTGTTTCGCAGATGACAACAAATCTTTCTGTTTGCAGCTACATTTTGGTTTTCTTGTACCGGATTCGACTTTACTACCGGAATTGACAGGTTCAACACGGCGGGTGTTTATCAGAAGCAGGAGATGCTTACTCTACCGGTGCACCTGATCTCAGCTATGGTTTTTTTTAATTTGGATCCATGTTGTCCATCTTTGTTTGCATGTGCCTTCATTTTTCTTTCCTGTGCCGTACTCGTGTTCGGTTTTTGTTTGTTTGTTTTTCCGAAGTTGCCATTGTCCTTGGATTGTTCGTTTAGGACTGACTGTTCGGTTCTTACTCGCTTCAGCATTTTTCAAACATTATGGTTAACTCTGCGTGAAGGGATCCTATTATTTTGAATTTCACAAATGAGATTGATACATTTTGCTCTGCGATGTCATGTCAAAATTGTTCAGCAGTGAACTATACTGTTTCCCGTTGTAACGTTATATTGAGGCTGTTCAGTGGAACACAATACGGTTATTACTCTTGATGGAAAATTTAAGTCGAAACATCTGATTTATATTTTAATCACATGATTGTTATCTTCTGATTATATCCTCTCTTGTTTAATTAAATACTATTATGTCTATAAAACGTTTTTTGTTTATACCTGCACATATTTTATGACCTTTTATAGGGCTAATAGTTGACTAGTCGTTGTTTGATAAACTTTTGCGCGATGAACAGATATATTCAACAACAATTCATCGTTCGTCAAAAACCGCAAACGCAAAGTTATTTTTGAAACATTTCGTCGAAATGGTCATGCCACACATTTTAATAAATGATGCTATAATATTGTTTGTGAAAAAGAAAGAAAATGGGGTAAATATCAAGGAGACAACATCCAATATCCAGGTTAAAACGACCCAAAA
>MJUU01028973.1:37159-70706 GCA_002080025.1 Modiolus philippinarum
CAATAACCCAAATATCAAGAAACTAAATTTGTTAAAATACAAATATTTACCGGTTTCCTCAGTACCAGTGTCTGTTGATTTCTTTACACTTCCGCTTCTACATTTTCCCGCCAGGACGTTTGGAGAAAATTTTACAGAATCTAAGTAAAAATATACCATATATTCTGATAAAAACTTAAACATCTATTGCTGCATTATTTGAAGGAATCTTGTGATCAAGGTTTCTCAGTATTCTTATTCCACCATTTTGTCTTCTTTTTGTTTATTCAAGTTTTATATATATAAACATTCACAAAATAATTGAAATATGAAAGAAATTTTGAAGATTTAAAAATCATTGTTCCTTATCCCTTTTACCATTAAAAAACGATAAACAAAAACACAGAAAATGTAAACACAAATGACGCAAGGGAGATAATTTTATAATAGAATTTCACAAGGAAATCACTAGACAAATTAACGTTTTTTTTTCAACGGCAACCCCGCAATTTACATTTTTTGGAAAGATCATGAAAAGTAATAACAAATCTATAATGGATTGGAAAACTTATCACCCGGTCAAGTTATTTTCTCTATAATTTCTATGTTTGATAAATTCATGTCATTTTCAATTTACAGTGTTTTCGCTTTCATTTCAAATTATTATATTCTATTGAACTAAGTTTTACCTTAGCCATTTTTTAGATCAAATACTTAAAGAATAGAAAGAAATGTGGAGGGAAATATCGTAATATATATAGAATGTCCGAGAGCCATGGTATAGAAAAGAAAAATCAGTATGGGCCATTTCATTTCTTTGGTTCAAAGTCTGGTTCCAAAATCTCTATATTCGTAGTTTTGAGGGGTTTTTATTATCCAAAATCAGCAATTTATCGTTATGGTCTATGATCAGTAGAAGAAACCATTGATAATATATGAATCAAGAGAAAATGATAGCAAGGGCCAGCTGAAATCTAAACAAGGGCCAGCTGAAATATTCTTCTCTGATACATTGATTTCATAACAAAGGAATTTAAAATAAAGTGCATTGGAATTGTTTCGGTCCATTGTTTCTGTTTGATGAACATAAGGAAATAATTCAAAGAATTATGAATGAAACAAAGTTTATTGCTTAGTAAATGAATAGTTCGTATATCATACCATAGATGCATACTTTTGGTTTAAGATGCAATAATTTTAATGTCCGGCATATCTAGATGATTTAGATGATTTAAAATGATTTAGATCTAGGATGCGTAAACAGTAAACACATTTTTCATTTTTCATTCTTAACCTTCACTGCTTTGTTTACTGTGTTTAGGTACGATGTAGTAAATACAAAAATAAAATGTCTTACAATATCCGACAATCAGGTCGAACTTATTCAACTTTTTATAGAAATGGTGCTTCTAGCAATGTCAGAAAATACAAAGTATTTAAATAATATTATGTTATCTGAAAATCTTGTATAAAGTCCCTCTTGTAGTAGCCTTAAACTGACATCAAGTCTTACCAAGCCGCTTAAAACTTATATTCTCTTCCGGCTCAGTACTTGTCTTCTTCTCTTCTGCTTAAAAGAAAAATAAGACTCCTGGGTTTCATTATATTTTGCTTTATAAGTAAACAGTGGAAGGATATGGAGTAAATACACATGAGACAAAGTCTTTACAAATACATGGTAAAACCAAGCAATGGAACAACGCTTTTACTGTTGTTCTTCATCTTGAAGTCACTATTTGTTCGTTTCGAAATTCAATATGTTAATTTGTCATGTTTGGGAATTTCGGACTACTATATGATGTTGTCTTGTACGTAAAATACATACCAGACAAAGGAAAACGGTTTCCTGTATGCTCTCATATATTTCAATTATAGTGTATATGTCCATGAGAAAATATTTTATATGGATACATTACCATACTTTAAAATTTTGGAATTCAATTAAAATAAAACTGAATAAAATATTATTCTGACAATTCTGTTTATACATTTATACAACCAACGTATCACTATTTTATTATGTAAAAATTTCTTGCAACTGACTCGATGAGTGCCCTGTGGTTGTTTATATGTTGTGATTGTCTTCTATAACTCTTTTGTCGTGCAGTGGGTGACAGTGGTTGTAAGAACACTCTGCCAGTTTACTTGGTTTGTTGACAACCCCGCATTCATGGATACTGAACAAGATTGCTGTAGCTTTGTTCGACAATTAACAATTAATTCAGCTCAAAGCAGCGCTACGTCGTCTTGAACTTACTATGAAATATGAGCAAACTCATTGCTGAAGGTATCATGGTGACTTAAAGATGAAGAACAACAGTAAAATTTTTGAAGATACTTTGTCTCATGTGCTCATTTACTTCATATCTTTTCATTGTCAACTTTATAGATTAATAGCTGCCTATAAATACCAGGATTTGCAAAGGATTGCGCTAATTTCAAATTAACAAGTGCTACGCATAGCAATATATCCCGTTGCTCAAGCAATTTGAAACCCCACATATTTTTGGTGAATTTAAAAGATAAGAAGGGTCATAACTCCTTCAAAAATTTTCCCCCAGGACTCATTTTCGAACACACTTGAGGTATTTTTCAACTAAATCTTTTGAATAAATATTATCCTAATATATCCAATGAGAAATAACTTTACTAGAACGCTTACAAGTATATTTTGTCAATTTTCAAAGTTAAAAAGGATCATAACTCCTCTAAAAATATTCAACCAGGACTCATCTTTGATTTCGCTTGAGCCATCCTAGATATAAAGCTACTGTATAAATATTATCCAAATATAATGAGAAATAAATTTTCTGGAGCGCTTAGAAGAATATTTTGTCAATTTTCAGAGTTAAAAGGGGGCATAATTCTTACAAAATACTCGAATAGGACTCATCTTTGAACTTGCTTGAGTCATGCTAGAACTAAAGATACTGTGTAAATATTATTCAAATCTAATGAGAAATAAAATTGCTAGAGCGCTAACAAGGCGGACGGACGGACGTAAGAACGCCCGCCATTACCATATCCTCTCGTCGCGTTTTGGCGGGGATAAAAATGATAAATCAATATTAATATTCATCTTTATCACTTGGACATACCTTTTACGTTTGTCAGTGTAATTGGTGGACTCTGAACAGTACCTATGGGATTTACTACAAAACATATATAGCTTCCCAAGTCACCGGAGGCAACATTCATAATTGTTAGTGATGGATTATCTACTGTTCCTCCTTCAAACTTAGTATTGTCCTTTACTTCTATAAACGTTACGGCATCTGTTGTTGTTCTCTCCCAGGTCACTTTTGTAATTGGCAAGGTGGAAGTTACATTGCACTTTACAGTACACGGACAGTCAATCTCCGTATAACAAGAAACATCATCTACTTGTATTTTTGGTCGCTCTATATAAATTATAAGAAGAAATTTAATTTTGAATTGAATTCAAAATACATAAGTTAATCGCCTTAGACTTTAAATCTAACATTCGGTATTAGTATTAAAGAGATTCAATTTACTCTTTATTTAGGGGCCGACTCCGGCCTGCTGTTGGGTGTGGGGTTTCCTCATCGTTCATTGAAGATCTTATGGTGGCTTCGAGTTGTTATTACTCCCCTTTGGGTAGTTGTCTCTTTGACACATTCCCCGTTTCCTTTCTTTTTTTCAATAATGAAAGCTGAATTCAAGTTCTATTTGACTTAAGTGCACGCAAGTTAAGTCTTATTGATTAGCTGTATATAATATAAATAATAGAAAAAATGCAACAAAAGCCCATTAATATATACCTCCTGATCCAAATTTGATTCACGAAATCAAAAATAAGAAAAATCAATACAAAGTTGAAAATAGCTGTCACACAATGACAATATGTCCTTAACAATCTGCAAAAGTTTCAGTGAATTTCCTTCTGTGGTCTTAAGAGTAGTTGTTGCCACAAAGTGTGTACCGGTATAGGAAATAATGCATTCAAAGATTTGACCCTACGATTCAATCAAATGTTGGGGTCTTTTAACAATTTCAAGTTTAAAATATATATATATATATAAGATACGACATTACACAAATGATTCTTAACAGCAAAATCAATTTGTACGAACCCAAAATAAATGGAGTGCTCCGAGCTGTACCGATGTTGTTAGTAACGATACAAGTATATGTTCCAGCGTCGTCAGAATCAGGCTTCTTTATTGTCAATGTTGGTATATCCATAGTTCCACCGTGGTACTTTTCAGGGCCTTGTGTTGGCAATATATTTGTTACACTATTGGAGGAACGCTTTTCCCATAAAAAGGATTGGATTCTAATGACTGACGAAACAAAACACCTTAATTCCATATACTTGGGTTTCATGCTGTCATTATAGTATACTTCTTCCTCTGATATTACAGGTGGACCTGAAAATTACTGGGCAATAAAGTAAGTGAGAACCGAACCAAAAACGAACAATCCAAGGACAATGGCAACATCGGAAACAAATAAAAATCAGAGACGACACAATATCAGTACGGTACATTCAAGAAAAATGAAGACACACACACACACATGAACATCACGGGATATAAGGCAATTGTTTCTGATACAAACTTTATCACAACCAGTATCAAGCGAGTGGGTTAGGAGAATGCCATGATTAAGTCCGTATCAAAAACAAAATATCCCTCATCTCTTTTATCGTTGATTCTAAAAATGTTTAACAGACGACTTTATTACTAGTTGGAATAAGCTGATGTTTTTTTTTAATTTTAGCATTGTTAATATACATTCAATGTATGGCGCAAATGAACACGACAAAAAGTACTAAAGCACAGAAACGCGCACATGGCGTATTGACAGATAATTTCTTTAAAACTTCCAGTTCTGTGATACTGACATTATAAGCCACTAAGGACAATGAAAATTCATAAAAATCACCGATCAATCATCAAGTATAAATCAGTATACAATAAAATGTAAACATTTAGTATCTTTGATTAAAAACCACTCATAAGTAATTGTGCATCAATGATTATATTATAGATGTAAACCGATTCTCATACAGATCAAAAATTTCTTTCAACATCAGTTAAACTCTTGAAGAAAAAATTGAAATGCACAAAGTACAAAACATAATCAATGAAACTGCATTTCTAATCAGGTGAAGCTATCTAATGATGAATAACTGAATAACGAACTTACTGCAAATTTAATTTCTGTATATGGCCATTTCGACAACTTATGTCTTATCAGTGCAGATAAAATCTCAACATTTGGAAAACTATTAACTCAAAGATGTTCAAAAACTGATAAAGAGCAAGTAACCAATACGACCTTAATGGAAAACCAAAATCAGCTAAAGAAAGAGCTTTGCATGTTGGAGATACTCCTTAAGACTGTCAACAACTATATAATACAAAACGTAATATTGATACAAGACTTCGTTGATAAGCTAATCCTAATACTCACATAACTTTGATACTTAAGATCTCCATCAGCTATTTTATTTCTTTATATGTTTTAATTTTTTGTGTCTTCCAAAAATTTGATTTATACCAGCAGTGAAGAGAACAATAAGATATCGTTATTTGAAGATCTCATATAAATACAATTTCTGTAAATTGTTGTTTCAAGCACAAACTCCGTGCTTTACCAAAGAGGGACACCGAAGCTGTAAATAATTAAAAGGCTATGCATAGTGTCTTTAATACAAAGTTCAATTGGTACGAAATTAACAATGAAGGGATATGGATGAAAAGGAAATGAGACAAAGTCGCCACAAATACCTGGCAAAATTAAGCAATGGAACAACGCTTTTATTGTTGTTCTTTATCTTGAAGTCACCAAGAGGCCTTCAACAATGAGCTTTACTCATACCTCTTAGCAAGTTCAAGACGGACCTTAGCGTTGGTTTGAGCGGAATTCATTACTAGATGTCGAGCAACGCTACATCCATGCCTTTTTAGCCGTTGATCCATGGATGCGGGATCGTAAACAAACATAAACTTAACTGGCAAAGTGTTCTTACAATTGTTGTCATCCATTGCCCGAAAAAAGAAGACGATCACAACATTTTAACAACCACAGGGCACTCATCGAGCTGATTTTAAAAAACTTGGTATTCATAAAATCAGGAGATCAAAAACACAATAAACAGATGGTCAGAATAACAATTTGAAATCACAAAAAAAATGCAAAAGCCAAAATTTTAAAGTATGATAGTGCATCTATATGAGAAATTCTCTCAAGAACATGTACACCATAACTGAAATGTAAATAGAGCATACATCTCTCTCATGAGGAATCTTTTTACGGACTCCACACTGCAAGAAAGACAAACTCCAGTTTAAAATTATCAACGAAGGGATATGGAGTAAATGCAAATGAGACAAAGTACATATCCACTTTTCAAATAAAAAAAACAACTATAAATAGATCTACGTGTCCTTACACAAAAATATAACTTCACAGAAACAAAGGATGCTTTTCTTAAAATGGTATTCCAATATTTCAAATGAAACATACACTAGTCTAGTTCATATACTTTGAATGAAAAATTTGCACTGGATGGACGACGAACGTAAAGTCATAACGTACTATAGCTCACTAGGCTATATGTGGGTGAGCTAAGAAGAAAGTGTTCATGCATAAAAATATGTACAAACTTTAGACATGAGTCACATGTTAATTGTATGTTTTCCTTCCAAAGTTTTACTTGTATTGCTTATGAGTAACAGTAACATCAAGCTTTTACAGGTTTGCACAAATTGTTATGTCATTTTAAAATAAATAAGACAAATAGATTGCAAAAATCAAAACTCTCTTTTCTTTTTTTGCAAAATAATTCTATTTTACTCGTGTTTTATATACATATGCACGTGAACACTATGCAAATTACACAAGCTTTTCAGGGAAATAGTGAATGCTCAAATAATTCACATGCTAAAAACTATTGTGCGATTTTACATGTGCAGCTTAAAAGACTATTACCATTGTATCCCTAATATGAAAATCTGTAAAATTTAAATCATTCTATCGATTAAAATTAATAAAACTATTGATGGTACATTCTTGTTTGAAGTTTGAAGAAAATAAACACGAAACTATTTATTCTTCCATCTTTGGTGAAAAATAATTCAAGTAATCTTTATAATATTTTGTCATAACACAATTTTAATCAATGCCCAATACATTTGAATGTTAATGGGGAATTTCTATTCAGAGTTCATTTTGTGGTAACATATAAGAAATGATTTTTCATTTAAATAATTTATAATTGTAAGCGCGTGTTTCCATCTAGATTACAGGGTACTGTGTATATTATTTGTGATTTCACTTATATTTTGTCATTGCCATTGATTTTTTTCTAGTAAAAAGATATTTGAACTTGTTTTGAACAAAAAAAAAATTGAACAGCAACAAGAAATAGATTTCCCTATAAAATTTAATAATTTCCCCTGAATCTTTGAGCGGTTTAATTGTGTAGTGTATTTGTCTATGCTTTATAATGATTCTTATTTTTGCTGATCAAACCTGCCATAAGCAATGCACGGTCAATGTGACTAATGTCATAACAAAATACAAAAAATACCGATGTTGCATAAAATCAGTAAATTTCGTTATGCTGTACACGTGTTTCAAGGAGTAACCTCTCATCAGCAGCATTAATATCAAATAATATGGAAAACCATAATCCAAACGTTGTCAGAAAAGAATTACTCATTACCAAAAAAATCGAAATAGGAAGCCAAATCCAGTACCAAGGACATCTACCGAGTGCCATACAAGGAATGAAGCCTCAGTATTTTTAGTGGTTAGAATTTTGATAAAAACAGTAAATTTCTATAACACGCAAGGTAAAATTTTCATGTCAGACAAGTCTGACTATCGGGCTTGCGAATACCCTCGGGGACCTCTGGTCCACCAGCAGTGGCATCGGCCCAATGGTTCAAAATACAAAAAATACCGATGTTGCATAAAAAACAGTAAATTTCGTTATGCTGTACACGTGTTTCAAGGAGTAACCTCTCATCAGCAGCATTAATATCAAATAATATGGAAAACCATAATCCAAAAGTTGTCAGAAAAGAATTACTCATTACCAAAAAATCGAAATAGGAAGCCAAATCCAGTTCCAAGGACATCTACCGAGTGCCATAAAAGGAATGAAGCCTCAGTATTTTTAGTGGTTAGAATTTTGATAAAAACAGTAAATTTCTATAACACGCAAGGTAAAATTTTCATGTCAGACAAGTCTGACTATCGGGCTTGTGTATACCCTCGAGGAACTCTGGTCCACCAGCAGTGGCTTCGGCCCAATGGCTCAAAATACAAAAAATATCGATGTTGCATAAAAAAACAGCAAATTTCGTTATGCTGTACACGTGTTTCAAGGAGTAACCTCTCATCAGCAGCATTAATATCAAATAATATGGGAAAACCATAATCCAAAAGTTGTCAGAAAAGAATTACTCATTAGAATTACTTCTAATATAAATAAGAAAAAGAAAGGAAATGGGCTAAATTTCAGAGACAACATCCCCACTCCAGGTCAAAAGGACCAAACAAAGCATCTATGTGTTTGGATGCGTTATCCAGTTCGACCAATTTACCTTGTAATCTAGGTAATTATTGCTGAAATAAATACATTTCAACCCCTTTTAAAAAATTTTGGGCAGGGGTTCACCTTATTAACTACTGTTTAGTTATTTCTGAAAACTAAACATAACATTAAGTAGAATACCTTTTTTCTAAAATTACTTTTTTTTTGTTTGGTTTCCATGGCAACCGTAAGTTCGACCATCCATTACACCCATAACATAACACCATTAAAAAAGTTGGGCAGGGGTTCCCCTTATAATGAAGGTAATACATATTGCTGAAATTTAAAACATTCAGAATCCTCCTTTTAACAAAAAATTGGGCAGGGGTTCCCCCTTATAATCATGTTAATACATAATGCTGAAATCTAGAACATTTAGAGCCCTCTTTAGAACAGTTTTCGGCATGGGTTCCCCTTGTTATCTACATATTGCCGATATCAACAATAAAATATCTAGCAGAATACTTTTTTCTTAAAATTTCAGATTTCTGGTCTAGTTTCTATGGCAACAGAGAGCTCCACCATCCATTACAACTAATAAAAGACCACAATTCAAATAAAATTTCGACAGGAATTCCCCCTTAAAATCACTACGTCCAATTTAAAAACTATGTTTCCACACTAGCGTCCATCTTGGATGAGTTTCGAACCTGTCGAATAACTCTTGGATGGGACCATCTAATGACCACTGTGAATAAGTTTGGTCTTAATTGGACTAGTAGTTTTTGAGAAAAAGATCTTTCAATGTATTTTCCATCGGGTCCAATGTTAAAACTATGTTCCCTGCTGGCGGCTATCTTGAATGAGTTACGGAACTTCCGGATACATTTTTTGGATGAGACCATCTAAGGACCATTGTGGCTAAGTTTGATGTTAATTTGACTTGTATTTCTGAAAAGATCTTTGAATGTATTTTCCATATGGTCCAATATTAAAACTATGTACCCCGCTGGGGGCCATTTTGGATGAGGTACGGACCTGCTGGATACCTTTTTTGGATTGGACCATCTTAAGATCCTTGTGGCTAAGTTTGGTTTTAATTTGACTAGTAGCTCCTGATAAGATCTTTGAATGTATACCATAGGGTCCAAAATTAAAACTATGTTCCCCGCAGGTGGCCATCTTGGGTGAGGTACGGACCTACCGGAAACGTTTTTTGGATTGGACCAACTAAGGACCATTGTGACTAAGTTTGGTTTTAATTGGACCAGTAGTTTTTGAGAAGATCTTTGAATGTATTTTCCATAGGATGCAATGTTAAAACTAAGTTCCCCACTGGCGGCCATCTTGGATGAGGTACGGACCTGCCGTTTACCTATTTTTGAATGGGACTATCTAAGGACAATTGTGACTAAGTTTGATTATAATTGGAATAATACTTTCTGAGAAGAAGATCTTGAATGAAAAGCTTACGACGGACGACGGACGACCGATGCCAAGTAATGGCAAAAGCTGACTCTGGTATAGCCAGGTGAGCCAATAAACACACGGGTACTGTCATGACAAATGCTCGCAGTTACTTACAGCTATCTAAGGACATAATTTCCGTTGACTATGATATAAAGCCTACTAACATATGACACTTCAATTGAAATACTTTTAAATAGATTTAGTATAACAACATCATCAATTACGAAAGAAGAACATGATATTGTGCAATGTCAAATACTGCAAATAGGAAAAAATGCTTTAATTTAGGTATAATTAGTTGTAATTCAATAATCAGCTGATCAATATGTTTGTCCATAACACCAGAAGTAAAGATAAAACAACAATCCTGTATTTATATCCTTTATGAATAAGTTTGTTCAACGGACAATTGGTTGGAAGCACAATTCTTTAATTAATGCGCTTTGTAAATGATATTTTCATAGAAGTTTGGATGTGAAACGCCTGTTGTATACAAGCCCTGCATGTAAAATCCAATTTCCTAAATAAGTAAATCTAATAAAATTTAGAAAATGTTTTTTTTTATCAATTTATGATATCTAAACCCATGATGCAAATAGTTTTTCAGTTAGACAGAGATTCGGTCGTTGATGTAAGAAACATCACTACATACTCGTGCAAATCGGATAAGTTGTGTAATATAGACCCCGTAAGAAGGGACTAACGAAACATCACCGTCAAGAAGGAGAAAATTAACTATAGGATAACAGAAATCATACCTTTTATCATCAACTTTGGAGTTTAACTTTCCTTGATTTATTGATTTATCAAGATCAAGGAAAGGAGTATGATCGCTGCTGCTATTGGATTTAAAGTGAATTCGGAAGGATGAATTTCGTCTGAAAATTTAGAAAAATAAATCAAAAGTATCTTCCAAATATCTATATGTATTGTAAAAAAGATCCACTAAATGCTGTTGAAAAGGCTCGTTTGAATTTTTGTTATGAATTGTGACTCGTAGCAATTGAGGATTAATAAATCTGCTATGAGAGCTACAAAGGAATACCTATTATTTGCCAATAGACTGTATCACTGAAAAATATTATCAAGCAGAAAATTTGATAAAGCGCACATGTCAATCGTTAAGTTACTTCTGCTCACCTTAAATGATCACTCATTGCGCATACGAACTAACATTGACCACACCTGAACATGCTAATTTGCAAACAAAGCTTACTTGCAGCTCAGTAAAATCTTACAGGCAACTAAAATGCTTAAGTACGCAGATTCTGTCGTTGAGACTGCATCTAAAAGTCATAAACTGAATGCTAAGCATTATGTCACAATTGTTATGGGAAATTCTACTGATATAACATGAAAATTTAACATTTAATCAGTATCATTCTATTCTAAATATTAATTTCAAAACCAAAAACTGATAAAGAGCAATTTCATACGAGAGTGACACTATATATATATTTTTAAATGTCATAACTATATATTCCTAAAACTCAACCATTAGCTGATTTTGGTGTCATGATTGTGCATTATAGGCTATAATGCTATTCTTGCTTTTAACATATATTTTGATGCCTGGTCTGCGAAGTATATTGTTTTTATCTGCGCTAAAGAGATACTAGTATCGAAATGGCGATCTACAGAACTAGTATTTACTGAATTTCGGGATTGAACCATTCAATTCTAGGGATTCTTTTGAGGCACCATGCATGACAATAAACATGCAGATAATTAAAATCTCCATGTAAGAAGGGTCAGCACAATACTGGAACGACAAACTCATACTTACTGCAACTTCCGTATAGATTTGTTTCAAGGGGAAAATTCAACGAACATGTCTGATCTACAAGTTTTGTATTTATCTGTTTTTACCTAGCTCGGTGGACTGACTCTCCGTTTTTCCAAACATGTTTGTGACTACACAGGCATATGAAGCTTTATCGTTATGATCTAACTGATGTATGGTCAGTGATGGTATATCAACAGAGCCACCAGTATACTTGACTGAATCGGAAACAATGTTAGTGATATTGCCGTCTACAGTTTTTCTCCATGCAACAGACTTTATTGCAATGAAATCCGACTGAATAATACATTTCAATTCAACACTATCTTTCTTGTCATCTATAAGCATACAATCTTGCACTTTAACTATTGGTTGTTCTGAAAACAATTACAATTTTCTTGAGGTTATCAAAAAATAAGTGTGTCAAATCAGTAATAATCATAGAAAAAAATATTAATATAATAATAATTGACCAAAGAAAAAATAAAAGTCATGTTGGGAAGATTCATATCTAATAACTTGATAATATCTAACAATTGACTTTTGTTATGCAATTAGCATTAGGTTATAAAGGGCTATGTAAAGCTCAGCAAGCACATTGAACAGTTGCATATTTCATTTTAGACTACACCTAAAACAACGGCAGTGGAATACCGAAGGAACAAAGGAGTGGTAGTTACAAAAATCGAAGTCCAAAGACATGGCCAGGATGAGAATACAGAAACAATGACGTTTGACAGCAAAAAGGCACGGAAATGAAAAGAAAAAACATTCAAAACCAAAGCGTTCACATTGTGAAACCCATGAAAATTAGAGTGACATCATGTGCTCTGGAAGGGTTGCCATAAAGTGACTATGAATATAGTAAAGTGAAACTAATGTACACATGGGATCTTATAAGTTGGAAATTGACAGAGCTATAAACAATTGTTCGAGCAATCTTAAAGGACTTTCCCCAACAGAATCAACAGAAGTATATACAAATAAAGTCAAATAACTATATTTGTTACAAAGGATGAAAGAGTCCATTGTCCACTTACTACAAATTAACATTTGCTATGTAGCTTTATTACTAAATGTATGTGTCAAGGGGATTCCAAAGAAACACATCCAATCAACATCTCATGATTTAAAGTCAGATTGTGATTTTCCATTTGAAAGTACAATATATGAGTCAATAAAAAGGTTATACAAACGATAAGAGTTAAATGGCAGAACAAAAATGCGAAATAGTCACTGGGACAAATAAAAATTGAAATAGTCACAAGTCAGGGCTTGGGCTTAAGTAAAAACAAGATGTGTTTTGTGAAACACTTATGCCCCCGAGTAGAAGTAAAGAAGAAAAATTTAGCAACTTTGAACAATGAATGTCCTTCTGACAAAATAATTTGTAGAAATAAATGCTTGTATCGACTGAAAAGTTTAATCACATCAAATGATGATTGCAATCGGAGGCAAACACAGAAGTCACCCAAATGAACCCCGTCTATCATTATCCAAGCATTATTAAAAAAAACAATCCCCGCTATTTGGAACATTTATAGTCAACTCATTGTGTTCTGTCTATCAGTG
Source organism: Modiolus philippinarum (assembly GCA_002080025.1). Lineage (NCBI taxonomy): Eukaryota > Metazoa > Mollusca > Bivalvia > Mytilida > Modiolidae > Modiolus > Modiolus philippinarum. The sequence goes on from MJUU01028973.1 coordinate 50,476, forward strand.
TTATCAGTACTTTGATTACACCAGGCATCATCAATACTGGTTCCCCAAAAGTGGAGGAATACACAAAAGAGAAGAAATGGAATAATAGATATTTTTAGTAACATCCCTCATCATTGATATATATAATATATATATATATAAATACCTGTAAAAGGAAAGTGAATAAATGAATAAAATATGCTGAATGATTTAAAAAATCTTTTTTAACAAAAAAAAATTCTATAGATATCAAGAAACATTTCGTCATAAATGAGTTTAATTTATATATATTTAAAATAAAACAAAATAAAATTTCATTTTTCTGGTGAAATTTTACCGGACAGTCACATGCCAAGGTCATGGTCACAAGGTCAAATATTCTGGTACCAACTGAAAGGTCTCTCCACAAGGAGTACACATGCAAACTATGAAAGCCCTATCACTTACCATTCAAAAGATATGCTCAATGTTAAAGTTTTTATGCAGTTGTTCACAGGCCAAGGTCAACTATTCTGGTACCAATTGAAAGGTCTTACCACAAGGAATGCACATGCAAAATATGAAAGCCATATCACTTACCGTTCAAAAGATATACCCAATGATAAAGTTAAATATTTTTTTCAAAAAGTCAATCACATGTCAAGGTAAAGGTCACGAGGTCCAAAATTTTGGTATCGTATGAAAGGTCTTGCCACAAGGAATACACATGCAAAATATGAGAGCCCTATCACTCACTATTCAAAAGATATACCCAATGTTAAAGTTTTATGTGGACAAACAGACAAACAGACAGACAGGCCAAAAACTATATGCCCCCGAATCTTCGATCACGGGGGCATAAAAATGATAAAATCTAAATGTTTGGAAGACCATGAACTAAAAGATGTTTAAAAAACTGTCAGAGAAAAAATAACCAATATGATCTCTATGGAAAACTAAAATTTAGCTAAGGCCAAAGTTTTGTGTTACGAAGATAATCCTGTGTTTTCAACAAAATTTACAAAAAATAATATATTGCAAATTTATAAATAAAATCGACTTTGGGGTCAGCACCGTATTACTGACAACTCGGCTGGTGAGAACGAAATGTATCCTATCATTGCCTCAAAATAATACAATTACTAACATAACATAACATAACCAGAGATTGTAATCATTAATCAGCTGTACTTGATTACATTTTTGCAAGTAATCAATGTAATCATTAATTAGCCAAAAATCTGATTAAATGTAATCTAATTTAATCAATCACTTTCAAAAATAGCATGTAATCATGATTACTTTATGATTGCATTCTGATAACAATGGAAATATTAAAATCTCCACTCATGGCGATTTTCAAAACAAATATATATCTCATTAAAGTTTATACATTTAATTTGTAATGGGGAAAAATGGGCAAATAGCACTATTTTCTTTAAATATATATCATTTAAATTTTTTGTTAAAGGTAAAATGTTTGTTAGATCAGCCAGTAATACTTGATAGTTTTCATAAATTTGATTAAAAATGCGAGAAGGAAAATTTAATGGCATTTTAATTTTATGAAAGATAATATCATGAATGCCAAAACATAGGAAAATTTGAGTTTTGTAATTGTCAGTTTTCTGATTGAGTTCAGCATATAACTATATCTTTGAAAAAGAGTTTGCAAGTTTTGCACAGCTTGTCCATTTATTAATAAAAGAAAGATAACAGGAAACACCTACAATGGCCGTAAACCACAATCACATGCCACAATCCACCAGGGAACCGCACGAGAAAAACAATAAAATGACAAAAGACAAACATGGACAACGATAGGAACTCGGGATAGCCGGCTTGGTACCGGCACTATCAAGAGCTAGCGGTAGGGTTAAACCGGTTTATGGGTACCCAAACCTCCCCTTTCTCTATCCCGTTTCCCTATAGTATAATAAAACATACAAATAAAATGCCCTTTTCTGATTTTGTATCATTGAAACCCCTTTTCTATGGAACCACCACTAAATGATTTAATTATACGACACATATAAATGATAGTATGAAGAATAGATAAATTTGTGAAATATTAGTCCTGGTTTAAGTTTAATCATAGTAATTATTAATTGTTGTTTATTTTGAAATTAATATTTCAATCCTTTGTTTTATCTGTGTTAGTGTCACGTTTGTGCTGACAGGTAGAAACAATTAAGGTTTGTTTTGTCCCTTATGGCATTATCATACATGCACAAGTATATATGTAACAACTGAATCTATAAAAAATAATCCAAAATACATTTACAGAAACTATACAAAGACTTGAAAATTCAGGAGTGTGGAGCGATTGTGCATATGACAAACGTAACTCAAACACACCGAGAAAAATTCTATATCAGCTTAGAATATTTTTCAGTTTAAAAGAACAGATAAATTTAATACATTGTGTAATGGCGGGACTACGGTATTGCAATATCTTAACCATAACTTTTAAGAATTCAATGTAATCAGATGTAATCATGATTACTCTTCAATGTAATCATTAATTTAATTTAATCATGCTAACAATGTTGTAATCATTAATTTAATTTAATTATAAATTTCGGAAATTAATGGTAATTTAATGTAATTTGATGAAAGCAATCGGACCCATCTCTGAATATTACCCATACATTTCAAAAAACGGTATGAAAATGCTTCACAAAATCTGAAATCAAAAGGAAAAAACAAATTGAAGATGGGATAAAAACAAATAAGTCTTCATAAAAATGAGATTTTGACACCCTTTGACTCCTTATAGCTTGGAGGAGGCTTCATAAAATCTGATTAATGAGCTCCACATTATATGTAAGTGCGCCCAATAAAATACTGCAATTAAAATCAAATCAAACTTAAGGTTTTGTTTTCCTGTTTGGCCCCATTCAGGCATCTTGTATTTCAAAAACGTTAAGCTCTTCCTCGAATCTGTTAACATTTCCAGCTGCACAATTTCATAAGCAATAACACAAAGCCAATCAAGATATTCATTAAAATATGTTTACGCCATGCACTTTGAACAAAACATACCATGCTAGAAATCTACGCTGCTCTTTGGATTAGGCTCCAATATTGATGAGGTAATAAAAGCTTACAATAGGATTTTTACCCTCACCAATGGAAGAAATGTGACAAATTGATAGCTCCTAACCATTCAATTTTGCGAATTGTCTGGAAAAAATATTTTTCAGCATTCAATTCTTATCATGAAGAAAAAATTTCGCACTTATATAAAATCTTACGAAACGTCAGAAACTGTTTAAAAATCATAAATAAACATTATATACCAAATAATTTTTGTTTTTGGTAATATATACCTACGCGAAATGAAAATTTGAAAAAATATATATATTCTTCAATATAGTGTTTGTTTAAATACCTATAACTATTGAAGAACTCATTTCCTCCTTGCCAGTTGATATATGGCAACTATATTTGCCTGCATCTTCTAAAGCAATATTGAATATCCTTAGAAAAGGTGAGTCAAGTGTTATGTCTCCGTATTTCTGGACATCGGTGGCAGACTCTTTGGTTGAAGCAACAGTAACAATCTTATTATTTACGTGCCTTTTCCACGTTACTGATTTAATCTGATCGTCTCGCACTTCGAAGGAAATAACGGCTTCTCCATCTTGAACATCGTCATTAAATAGCAAGGATATATAGAATCTAGGTTTGGCTAAATAAAACAGTTAAGTATGTTCATTGTATAAAATATGTCAGGAAATTATTATTGTGCCAAATTTTGAATAAAAAAAAACATAAACTCACAAATACATATGTTTAATAGCATTGATTTTAATTCATAAACTTTTAATGCATTTCGGTGGGACAAAATCTTGGTTTGAAATATCATTGTGTATATCTATACATTTACAGATAAAATTTTGACCATAAGTCAAATTTGAATATCTTTTTTATCGAACACAGTTGTCAAATTTTGAAATTTAAGGAACATGTCTCCGGTGATTTTCCATAATTAACTCCAGTTTATTTTATAACAAACCTTATTTAAATGTTAAGATTGATTAACATTTTTCTCTAATGGTACATATGTTTGACATGTGATTTGCAGATAAGTGTTATTTGTTATATTGCAGAATGAACTGTAACTTAAAATCCGTCGCTTTGAATTGGAACGCATCAACGACACGGCAATTTTGGCTGGCTAATCTTAAAATCCGTCGCTTTGAATTGGAACGCATCAACGACACGGCAATTTTGGCTGGCTAATCATATAAGAGTTGCTTTATTCAACATGTTGCGTATATAAACTTGAAATATTGCTGAATGAATTTCGACACGGGAACTTATATCATCGGACCAAATATTAAAATTCATATACATATTCAAATAAAAAAATCCATTTTCAAACTAAGATCGTTAGTGTTGTGTGTTGTATTTTTATTGTTAAGATTTGGTTCCTAGGAATCGTCTTTATCTTAGTACAAGAATGAGTCTTTCTTCAATGTTGATTGCCTAATGGTGACTTCAGGATGATGAACAACGATAAAAGCATTATTCCATTAACTTTCCCTTATCATCATTTTTGCATAATTTGTCCCATTTCCCTTTCGTTTTACTTTGTTTATAACAAAAGAAACATCAAAATACCTTTCAAAGTTTCCATTTTCAGATAAACCAGTGTCAATAAATAGGATGTAAAACATCTTTTATGGTGAGATACATAATTAAAATCACATACCTTCAACTACTACCTTTGTCTGACATTGTCCAGTTCCAAAAATATTTGAGGCATAGCCAGTGAATATTCCTGAATCCTTGTTCTCAAGATTTCCAATATTAAGTACGTAATATTTCCTCATGCCGTTTACATGAATATGTTCAATACGTTTCGATGAACCATTTGGATAAACAACATTTAACGAGGTTTTTAGACAGGACACTACGTAAAACGCTATTTGCACCGTCTCATCTGCCGGTGTATAATAGACGTAATGTTCAGAGTGTACCGTGGGTGTACCTGATATAAAAAATCAAAAAGTAACTATGTGTGCCGAGAAAAAGAACTTCTTAGATATCTATACGAGATTAACAGATTATTTTTAAGAAATTCTTAAAAATCATTCAACTATAATTTTATGTTACAGTTTTTATTTGCAGATATTGCTATAATGTGGTAATAAAGAATTAAACATTTTTTACATTTTTAACTTACCAAAACAGATGACAAGGAAACCGATTAATCCTAAAATAAAATAGAAAAAACTTATACTTCTCACAGCAAATCCTTGTGTGAAGCATTTAGCAATATCAAATGCTGCTCAGAAGTGAAACAATAAATATAAGTGGAGCATTAAATATAAAGTTAAAACCACATATTTATATTGTGCAACATCTCTTCTAAATATGTGTGCATTTTTTTTCTAAAAAGAAGTGTTTTATATTTTTGTAAAAGGGGTGGGGACTTTGCAAATATAACTATCACAAAATGTTGAGAGATCAAAAACATTGATTTTAGATTAAACCTAGAAAAACAAGGTATCGAAGTTACTGTAAATTCATTTTCTGTATATGGCCATTTTGACTATTATGTCTCTTCAGTGCAGATAAATCCGGCAATTGAAAGATGTACACAAATTGACAGAACTAAGAACAAAAAGGGATCTAAATTTAAAGCCAAAATCAGCCAAGGGGGAATAAATCTTCCCATCCGAAGGAAGGTTTCAACGAATTCATTACAAAGTTAGATTATGGATTACTAAAATAAAGTGACTGTATATTGTATCATATTTGAAGATAATCAAAATTCTAAATAGTACGTACATCTCACATTATAGAACGACATTTTTAAGGTATGAATCTGAACAAATTATCCCAAATATTCATCAGCAGTTTTGTATGAGGAGTCAGCAAAGTAAAATTTCAGAATATACTAATGAAGAGCGTTTTTATCAGTAGATCTATTGTAAATCATTGTAAATTTACAAAAATGTGCAAAACGTAATAGTGAAATAAGTACGAAAATGACTACAGTATACTCCTAACCTCAACCGAGTCGTTTACATAGAATAGGACTGCAATAAAGCTCTAACTTGAACTGATTGGTCTGTATAGAAATTTTAGTTCAATTCTCCAACAAATCAGTGGTATGATGACATTACAATGCAAGTTTGGATACATAAAATAAATGCTATCTGTCCCTTTTTCTTCTAAACATAGTGATAGAACGATAAGTAAGATTTTAATGGTTAATTAACATTACAAACCAAACAATTACCATATACATTACCTATGAGTAAAAATAGAATTATCAGTACTAACATTACTGTTATGACTGTCTGTCTTTCGCAAACTGAAAAATAAAAAAAGCATACTGTGACCACTTTTTGCAATGTTTTTAATATGAAAAAAATATTATACTTTCTAGTTGTAATAAATATTTCAAATAATGTTTAATATAATTTATCACTATTATTAGATTTTCATATAGAAATCAAAAGAGTAAATAAAATGGCATAATTTCTGAAAATGATGAAAATAAGTAGCAAAACTGATCAGAACAGTATCTGTCTTTACCAATAGAGAGAAACCATATATGCATCAAGAGACCTACATATTTTCCAACTGATAGAACTTTTTGTAGTGTCAAGGACAGGAACTATTTTCCGGCGCTGTAATTCTACATATCTGAAACAAAAACAAACATGGTCAATGCAAATTTAGTGTGATTTGTTATCGGTTAAGACAACGTGGCAAGTCACTTTCTGATGTATGTGCAGCTCAATTAATTGTTGAATGCATATTTTACGAAATGATATGGAGCAAATGAACATGAGACCATAACACATATGTTCACTCCAACTGCAATAATTTTAATGAGCTGCATGGCCATTTCGGAAATTTATTCCTCATCAGCAGCACTAGAATCCAAACAAAGGAACTCCATAATTTCAAAAATGTTAAAAATAGATCAAACCAAACGAAAACCGAATAATCAGTAACATCAAATATCTAAGGACAAAACTACGATGGAGGGAGTTAGTCCTTCGGTTTTAGAATTTACATAAATTTAGATAATAGTAATTAAAGAAAGTGTACACATGAGATATAATCTCATGTACAAGTACACCATATCTAAGAAAAATAAAGAGCATACATCTCTACCACGGGGAATTGTTTTACCAACTCCACACTGCAATAAAAGACAAACTCCTGTATTAAATATTTTACGAAAGGATATGGAGTAAATGAACATGAGACCATAACACATGTTCACTCCAACTGCAATAATTTTAATGAGCTGTATGGCCATTTCGGAAATTTATTCCTCATCAGCAGCACTAGAATCCACTAGAATATTTGACAGAAATAATATAAAATTCAGTTGAGCCTTTTCAAGAGAGGTGTAGGGGCAGTCGATTAGACTACAACCTTATAACCGAGAAGAATATAGAAATCAGAATCCACCATTAACCCATATCACATCGAGAGTTATGAAATGCCAAAATATTTTGAATTCATATCTGAAAGCATTGTTCCATTGCTTAGTTTTACAATGTATTTGTAGAGACTTTGTCTCATGCACATTTACTCTAACCTTTTCCTTGCTTATACTGACAGGACTATCAAGCATGCAAGTCAGCTAAAAAATATTATTTGGATAAATTACAAATGGTCCTACTTTTAGAGATATTTCACCTTCAGAACAAATTGTTACCTCTGGACATATCTTGGTTTACCTTAATATGGAAAGAAAATCTACAACAATGTAAATAATGAAATTTAGTTTTAGGTACAATCATGGGCTACTGAAATATAAAATGCCCATGAAATTTGGTACACAATATTTCAATTATGAATCAGTGAAAAAAAAAACCTGCAAAATCCCAAAATCTGATACAAACCTTACTCCTACATTACGCAAGTATCTCTAACACAATGCAAATAATCTATTAATATTTTTAGCAAAATGTTACTCTAAAATTCAATATTTTAAATAATGGAGGCATTTTATCTTGTTACATCCTTTAAAAGCAATCTTTTTTTTTCTGGATCGGTCTGTCAGTTGAAGATTTTGGTAGGTTTACACTGCCGATTAAAGCAACTCGACCGAACTCGATCTATGAATAGTCATGACTATTCATCGATCGGGACACTGATCTTGAAAGCTCGTGTTCGGTCTACTAACTAAATCGGGCCGATCTTACTAACTCTGCTGAACTCGAGCTGTGTTCCCAAAAATTTTTGACATGTCAAAAAATATCGTGAAGATGTCGCGTGCATTATATGTAGAGAACAGGTTGGGAATCAATCGGGGTCTGATCGAGGTAGTCGTGAAGAGGTCGAAAAGGGATCGGTCTTGATCGAGTTTCAAAAGTTTAGCCGATCATGCCGATTTCTACCCGACTTTAACTCATTCGCTTCTCGAGTTATACCGAGTCGCTTCCAGACCAACTCGATTAGTACTCGATCATTTCTCAACTATCACGATTCTTTCTTTTTCCCTATACAAGATCTTCCCGACCATAACCAGATTCTTTCTCGACCTGTATCCGACTTTTACTTGACAACTCAAAACTTTCGACTTTTACTCGATCTAACACGACCGCATGTCATCTTTTCACAATATCACAACATGAGGCTTTCAAGAGCCTCAGCGTCTCACTAGGGCCTTACTTCAGTTTTTAAAGGAGCCATCCAATGGACTCCTATGACTATTGTGATCAAGTTTGGTTGATGATCATCTTTGATATGATGAGAATATGCCGTATACTATCTCAAGTGGGGACCAGCCAAGGACTATTGTTTTCACTTTTGGCCAATTGGCAAAGTAGTTTCACAGTATAAGATCTTTGAATGGATATCTAAGTAATGTGGAATATTAAATTATGATCCCCATTGTATGCCATCTTGAACTGCATGTAGACAAGATAGATACTATTTTGAAATTGGAACATCCAAGGACTATTGTGACCAATTTTGGCTTCAATTGTTCCAATGAAAATCCTTCTGGTACAATGTTTAACTCTGTCCCCCTTTGGCGGTCATTTTGTATTAGCTGACGATATGGCTGACACTATTTTGAAAAGTGACCATCATTTGGCAATCGTAACAAGTTTGGTTTATTGTCCCTTATCTATGACCTTAACGGTCTACTTGTTCCTATTGTATAACCAATTTAGCAATTTCATTTACCTATAGATGTTATAAAGTTGATCAAGAGCAATACCAACAGACCAACATATATTGTAAAAAGATTTTGGAGACTTGCTATTGTTAACTAATCTAAACAATGATGGTCCTTTTGAATTTTCCAACAATTCTTTTGTATATCAATCTGTAATGGCCTGGGGAGGTTTTACCTTGAAAAAGTGTTACCTTTACATGTAATATAACAAAGACAAATTAACTCAATTATAAATTTCCATTTATGAAAAAAAAATTAAAATCCCTCTACATTATGCATATAGCAATATTTATTCTTATAATGGTGTTTTTTTTTAATAAATTCAATAGTACCTTCTTTTTCAGTGACTATATAAATATTATATATAGTTCCTATTTTCATCAACAGATCAAGGTAAAACCTCCCCAGGCCATTACAGATTGATATACAATAGAATTGTTGGAAAATTCAAAAGGACCATCATTGTTTAGATTAGTTAACTATAGCAAGTCTCCAAAAATTTTTTACAATATATGTTGGTCTGTTGGTATTGCTCTTGATCAACTTTATAACATCTATAGGTAAATGAAATTGCTAAATTGGTTNAATATCTGGACATTCATATACGTTCTAACTACGATTTATCTGAGTGAAAGGTGGAATAGGGAAACGAAAGCAATTATTTGAAATACACACGGTGCGTTCGGAATGTCTCCATGTTTGACATGAATATACACTAATTGTGACAATACAACTCTTGATCAACTTTATAACATCTATAGGTAAATGAAATTGCTAAATTGGTTTTACAATAGGAACAAGTAGACCGTTAAGGTCATAGACAAGGGACAATAATTAGCTTAGGGGTTTCAGAGGTAACGTTTGAATGAGTTTTCCTATAAAATCCAATATAAAGTTATATTCCCAGTTGACGATTATATTTGATCTGAAGCGGGCATGACGGTTTTTTTCATACTGAACCAATCGAGGTCTATCATGACGCTGTTGTTTCTAGGTAGAATATATTTGACTGCAAAGTTCATGGACAACTGACACAAAATAATGGCAAAAATTCAACCTGGCTATATCAGGATTGTAGAAAAGTATATCAGATTGTGCATGCTACTAAAAAAATTAAAGGATGACGTGCAGACTGCTTAAATTCAATCGACTAGCTATGCTGACAGAATTTGAAATTGAAACCATGTTGTAAACAATATACACACTCCAGAAACAGATTCACTAAATACATGAATTCAAGAATAAAATATTTTCTTCCTAGCAGGTTGGTACTAAATTGTATTATCACAAGATATGATTCACGCTAAATGACATGAGAAAAATGCGATTTTGAACATTGTTAAATGTACTAGGAGATAAAAAAAATTCTTTTAGATTTGCACCAAGCAAATGATGTACCTTAGGGGCAGCCGCTCGCCATTTTCACTTTCTATTAACCGGATTTTTCTACAGAAAGTAGGCTTAAAGCTATATACAGAAACTACTGCAAATCTAGTTACCACCCGTATCATGTGATGATATGTCTTCTGTTTTATATATCAGATTAGTCCTACATGTAATGACAGGAAAATCACACAGTCGCATTCTGACAATTGATGAAGAGGTTCACCTGCTGGTATGTAAAACGAACATTCATTCCTCTATAATGATGACTTTGAAGCATTTGCTATAACCTAACCCAAAATACACGCCTTCTGTGTCAGATCCGCCTTCTCTGCTACTCTATATCTATCACAGTTATCATCTTTTCCTTGAAGCATCCGCCACATGGGCTACCAATTTTGCTGCTCTACCACCATGCTGAAATATTCCCCATATATACAAACGTACTAACAGGACAAAACTTGAACAAACTCGAGCATTTCACGACCTTCTAATGACCAGGTCTAGCTAATTAAACACCAATCGGGTTATGATCTGGCTCAAGCTGACAGAGTCTGGTTGGTCGAATGAGAGTCGAGCATAAGTCGTACGTGAATCGTAAAGAGGTCGAGAATGGTCGAGTGTTAGTCGTTTTAAATCGAGCAAAGATCGAGTGGTCGTCTTGAGCTAGCTCGATCAATGAATTTTACGACGTTGATCGGGTTAACACAGCATGGTGGAGTTGATCGAGTTGGTCTGATCAGCGGTGTAAACCTAGCATAACCAAATCGAGGCGATCTTACTAACTCTGCTGACCTCGAGCTGTGTTCCCGAATATTTTTGGCATGTCAAAAACTGTCGTGAACAGGTCGTGTGCTTTATATGTCGAGAACAGGTCGGGAATCAATCGGGGTCTGATCGAGTTAGTCGTGGACACGTCGAAAAGGGATCGGCCTTGATCGAGTTCCGAAATTTTAGCCGATCATCCTATTCCTACCAGACTTAAACTCATTCGATTCTCGATTTATGCCGAGTTACTTCCAAATCAACTCGATTAGTACTCGATCATTACTCGACTAACACGATTTTTCTTTTCTTCTATACAAGATTTTCCCGACCATAACCTGATTTTTTTCCGACCTGTATCCGACTTTTACTCGACCAATTAAGACCTTTACTCGATTTAATACGACAGCATGTTATCTTTTCACAATAGCACAACATGAGGCTTTCAAGAGCCCCCGTGTCCCAATAGGGCCTTACTTCAGTTTGTAAAAGAGCAATACAATGACTTTTGTGATCATTTTTGATGTGATGATAATCTGTCGAATAATATATCAAGTGGGGACAAGCCAAGGACTATTGATTTCAATTTTGGCGAATTGGCAAAGAAGTTTCAGAGAAGAAGATCTTTGAACCGATATGCTAGGAGATGTTAAATTATGTTCCCCGTTGTCGTCCATCTTAGATTACATGCAGACAAGATAGATACTATTTTGAAAGTGGAACATTAACGTACTATTTTGACAAATTTTGGCTGCAATTGGTCCAGTGAATTCAGAGAAGATCCTTCGGGTACAATGTTAAAGTTAGTGCCCTTTTAGCTGTCATCTTGTATTAGCTGACGAAATAGCAGACGCTATTTTGAAAAGGGATTATCCATTGACAATTGTAACAAGTTTGGTCTTATTGTCATATGGGTTTCAGAGGTAACGTTTAAATGAGTTTTCTCATAAGATCCAATTTAAAACTATATTCCCAGTTGGCGGCTATATTGGATTAGTAGCGGACATGACGGTTTTGTTTTTACATTGAACCAACCGAGGTCTATCGTGACTCGGCAGTCTCTGGGGAGAAGATATTTGAATGAAAGGGTTCATGAACAACAGACTCAAAATAATGGCAAAAGCTCAACTAAGCTATACCAGAATTATAGAAATGAATATCGGATTGTGCTTGCTACTAGTAGAGTTAAAGGAAGACGTGCAGAGGGCTTAAACTCAATGGTGACAGAATTTGAATTGAATCCACGATGTACCCAATATATACACTACAGAAGTAGATTCACTAAATACATGAATTCAAGAATAAACTGTTGTTTCTTCCAAGTAACTTGGTACTCTAAATTCAAGCCTAATGGCATAAGAAAAATGAAGTTTTGAGCATTTGTTAAATGTACCAGAAGATAAATAAATTCTTTAAGATTTGCACTGTGCGAATGGTGTACGCAACGGGCGGTCACTCGCCATTTTCACTTTCTAAAAATAGGATTTTTGCTACAGAAAGCCGGTTTAAAGCTATGCGCGTAAAATACTGTAAATTTAGTTACCATCGATATCATATGATGATTTGTTTTATGCTTCAGATTAGTCCTACATGTAATAATATGATTGATTGATTGATTGATTAGTAAGTGTTTTAACGTCCAATGAGCAATATTTCAGCTATATCAGGACGAGAACAAGTCAATCAATTCAAAACATTGAAAGTTACAGAAGAAAGAAGTAAAAGGTGGAAGGGACAACCTCGGCAACGACTTTTGATTGCCTCTCGAAAATGCCAGAAATGGGTAGGGACAGGAAATTTAGACTTCCATACGACACAGAGTGCGTCTGCTCTCTTTAGAAAAATAAAGAAGGAACCTTTATACTGCATGCAGCGTGGCGTTTCTCCACACAGTTTGGCTACAATGGTTCGCGGTCAGTCTTTCCGTATTATGACTTGACTACCCCTATCCACCACCTGGGAACGCGCCCGACAGCTCTGTAGCCGGAGCCACTGAAAACCGATTCAGTTGCCGGGCAGTCGCATTATGACGCATAATGAGAAGTATGACCTGCTAGTATGTTAAAGCGAACATTAATTCCTCTATAATGATGACTTTGAACAATTTGCTATTGTCTAACCCAACCTACGCGCCTTCTGTGTCAGATCCGTCTTCTCTGCTACTCTAGCTCTATCACAGTTATCATCCTTTCTTTGAAGCCACAAATTTTGCTGCTCTACCACTATGCTGAACTGTTTCCTGAATTTAACATTTTATCCCCATATATACAAACTTACCAAAAAGACAAAACTCGAGCACACTCGACAATTTCACGATCTTCTCACGACGAGGTCTAATTAATTAAACACAAATCAGGTTATGATCTTGCTCAATCTGAAAAAGTTTGGTTGGTCGAATAAGAGTCGAGCATATGCCGTACGTGAATCGTAAGGAGATCGAGAATGGTCCAATGGTAGGCGTATTCAATCGGGTAAAGTTCGAGTGGACGCCGTAAGCTAGCTAGAACAATGAATTTTATAACGTAAGTCGGGATAAACAGCATGGTCGAGTTGATCGAGTTGATCTGATCGGCAGTGTAAACCTAGCATTAGACTCATTGTTTATGTTGGTCTTATGTCATTTTATTGTTTTTCTTGTGCAGAATTCTGGAAGATTGTGGCATGTGATTGTAATTTCCGGCCGTTGTGAGTGTTTCCTTTTATCTTTCCTACATTAATTCAGAGTTCCGGGCCTCTTGAAAATGAAAGCCAATATAGAAAATCATGGGAAACAAAAATTACTCATCTCATGTATACTGATTTTAAACAGTTCAATCGGCCATGACACCAAATGGAATGGTTTTTCATACAACAAAACCTTATACCGGAAAAAAATTACTCCTTAGCATCTTATATGATCATTTTCGATTTCGAAAACATAATACACAAACTACTAAGCCAAAGGCAAGTATCGTTAGAGGGTCGGGACGCATGAGCAGCTTATGCATAAGCAGCTTATGTACTTTCGACAATGATTATCATTCATGTTTTGGTCTTATTTCATTAAGAAGAAATATACAATACGTACCAAATTTTATCTTCTTCTTTCGGGTAAAGGCTCGAGATATGCAATTTCATAGAAACTGGAGCTATTGCTTTTGTGCAGTTTAAATTGACTTACCCAGATCCATGTGTCATACTACACAATACTTTCGGTTGTTTATCTTGGGGAGTACATGTGTAATCTAAAGAAAAGAAGAAAGGAAATAAGCCGTTTAGAAACTGTGGAGTCATGGGTACAGTAATTTTATTTCAAATTTTGGTGTACAAACAATCGATTCTTAACCAATGACGTTATGTTTTTCATGTTCTTGACCAATCAAAATATTTTTGTGTACGCTCTACCAATAATTCTTTAGTTTCTGGAACGGCAAATTAACATCAAATTCATGAATAAAACAAAAAGGTATGTATTCTTCTTTAGAATATGCAATCATAATTATGTATTTCAAGCAGCTGATTTAAAAACATACAGATTAATATTCAGATGTACATAAAACTGATCTTAAAATATAAAACTAATCTTATGATTATCTATGAACTGATAATTTTTATTCGTGGGGTACCAATTTTCGTGGTTTTCGTGGGTGTCCCCAAACCACGAATTCAAATACTCAATGAAATATGGTTTTCTTGTGCAAGCTTCAAACACAAATGAATCAACATAATGAAGTACCTGATCAACGAAGGCCATTAACCTTGCACTTGTACCTGAGCCCCAAACAAACTAATATATCCAACAAAAAGTAGATATGCATTCTCTTGAACCTTTAATAGCAGCAAAATAAGTTAAAATGCTTTAAGTGTTTCCCAGTTAACAAATTAGCGGTAACTGAGTTCCTGTTTTGTTTTTCAATTACGCTAAAGTGTTGATTTCCAGTTAAGAAGTTTGGACAAGAACCATCTCAATTTAATTTTGATATTTTATTATTAATTACCGGTAAACTTTTAAAGTTTTAATTACAATCTGCTAAAAAGGACATGTTAATCAATACAGGTGTCTCTTTATAAATTATGAATGGAGTACGGCTATGTCAGATGATTACCTAATTACATAATATCTACACATTACTATGACTTGTCTGATTTTGCCACTGTGCATGGATTGTTCGTTCTTTTGATTGACGGTTCGGTTCTCACTTACTTTTTTAATTACAGGTGATACTATACTTACAGGTACAGTCCTAAATTTTGGTCTTTTGATGTTTGACATCAGTACTGAAGGTATTGAAGCCATGAATTTTAGAATCTTTATTGTATCAATTTATATTAATTTTTTTTTTGAACAAGTGGCAATCCACGAATTTACGTACACCACGAAATGTCTTTTTTCTCTACCCACGAAAATTGATACCCACGAAATTAAATGAATTCGCAGTATCTGTAAAATTTACCAAGACAAACAATGCTTTCGGTAATTGACTAGAAGAAGGAAAATTGTAATGGCAAAATATAAGCGTTTGTGCAAAATGTTACATTTTTGGAAGAGAACAAATTAGTGTATTTTGACTTCATGTATTTGTATTAAATAATTCGTCATATAGAGAGAAGCAAAGAAATGTCATACACTAGTTAGATTGATGAATGACAATTCTAAAAGATTTTATAGGTTTAATAGGTATAATATTTCTAACTCGAATCAAATTTCACAGTAAGTCAGATCCTTATCACAAGAAGGAATTAAAGACTTTAATCCTCAAAACGGCCACTGTTACCATGGAAACGAAAAAAGACATTAAAATTGCTCTAAAACTGGACAAAATTTTCAGAGAAGTTGTGTAGGAAGAACCGATTTCGAGGCTAAAAATTTCATGATGGTTGCCGGTGCTATGGAAATGGAAAAGGGCAGGAAAATTATATGTGTCCAATGTTGACCACAGAAAGATTATGGAAGAAATATTATAGGATAAAAAATGCTAGAATATTGATCCAGCAGTGGATTTTGCGACCTTTTCGTTTGCACCAAAACTCAGTTTTACTTGTTATTAAATTGTAATCTAAAGATTTATGGCAGAGAAAACATTGGCAGTAATATGTAAAAAAAAACAACAGTTCCAATAAGCAACGCAACAAGGACGTTCATTGATGGACAAAATCCGTTGTATTTATAAAAGCAAGAAGTTTGTCAGCTTAATGTATTAATATTTCCATTATCCTCATTCAGGTCTAGGTGATGTTGTGCAGTGGGCAAACCCGTTACGTAATGGACAATTG
Source organism: Modiolus philippinarum (assembly GCA_002080025.1). Taxonomy (NCBI): domain Eukaryota; kingdom Metazoa; phylum Mollusca; class Bivalvia; order Mytilida; family Modiolidae; genus Modiolus; species Modiolus philippinarum. The sequence continues at coordinate 67,001 of MJUU01028973.1, forward strand.
CATAGTGGGAATTTTCGTGCATTTTTCGATTTTGATCAAGAAAAACCTTAAAGAGATTTATTCTTCTTAGGTACAAGACGACTATTTGACATGCTTGAATGACTTGTTTTTCCTTTGCCGTCCATTCTCCATTGATTTTGTCAGTTGAAGGCTGTATCATAGTAACATTTAACTGTTTTAGTGAATTTAATAGACAAAAGTATCTGTAAATGTGCATATTCTTAATTTAGTATTTACAAATTTCCAAATGAATTCCGAAGCAAGAGCCAAAATCATAAACCCTGAATACATGGCAATATAAAAATAACATACAGACACAGAACCTGAACGACCTAGACGAAAAAAAACAATACTTTATATAAACGCCACAAAAAACAAAGCACTAATAGTAACTAAATACCGAAGTTACTGTGAATTTATTTTCTGCATATGTGCATTTCGAAAACTTATGTCTCATCAGTGCAGATAAAATCTAAACGTTTGGAAGACGGTAAACTCAAAGATATTTAAAAACTAAAGTCAAAATCAGCTAAGGACAGAGCTTTGCATGAGGGAGATACTTTTAGTTTTCAACAAAATTTACAAAAATTTAGATACTGCAAGGTATGAACCCTAAAAAACAGGAGTTTCATAGGGTGCACCGGAAGGGTGAGCATGACCTAAATCACATGTGACATCCGTCACACTTATTAATTGGGTCCTCAGACTAATAATGATACTTTTTCTAAGAAATCATAAGAATGCATAGAAAGAGTATTATAATAAACTAGTAAGACGAAAAACAGAGTTCTAAAACCTTGCATATCTGGAAATTTGTAATTAAGTTAATTATGAGTTCATGTATCGTGACAATTGTTGTAGGCTCGTGATGCTACCTGCTTACCTGGTGATAATGCTGATGATTTGTTACATTGTTTTTTGTAACAGGAACAGTCTTCCATAGATGGGATACAATAACATGGATTATGTGGCTTTGAAACAAAGGCATATCCCTTTGTGTGATCGCATCGACATCTTCTGTCTGTAGTTGTTGAACCATTGCTAAAAACAAATAATCCAATACCCTGGCATTCAGACTTCAGTAAAATACATTCACTGCTACTATTAGTACAGAACAGTATTGGTTGGTATCTATCATCCATACAGTCTTGTCCGTCTGGGTTTCCCCGATATACGAATTGTTTACCTAAAATGAAAACAAACTTCTGATATTTTGTTGTAAACTTTGGTACTAAAAATTCTATCGTCGATCCCAGGAAAATTGTTTTGTTTCACATGAAATTTCGCTTGGTAAAAAGGGGCTTTTTTATTTTATTGATTATTTGGATTTCGTTTGGTTTTATGCATTTTTAAACTTTTTTGAAATTGTGGATTTCCTATGTTTGAATTCTAGTGCTGCTGATGAGGAATTAATTTCCGAAATGGTCATACAGCTCATTAAAATTATTGCAGTTTGAGTGAACATATGTGTTATGGTCTCATGTTCATTTACTTCATATCCTTTCGTAAAATATTTAATACAGGAGTTTGTCTTTTAATGCAGTGTGGAGTTGGTAAAACAATTCTCCGTGTTTAAGATGTATACTCTTTATTTTTCTTTGTTTTAAATTTAGCCTTTTTTGCGACACCAAGTGCACCTACTCTCCTTAGAGAAATACAAAAGTGGTATTTATTTGTGCTTGGAGCTTTTCTTTTCTCCATACAGTTTGGTTACAATAGTTCGTAGTCGGGCTTTCCGTATTATGACCTGACGACCCCGACTATAGACAGGGCCTTACTCTATCCACCGACTAGGGACGCGAACGACATCTCTGTAGCCTGAGCCCCTGAAAACTGATTAGGTGCAGAGCACTGCAAATGAACACAATACCAAATCATTTTTCACAAAAAAACTTAATTAGTTCCAGAGTTGTTATCAGATTTGAAAGAAATACATCAACTGTTCAAGAAGGGATTCGTCATAATGTGAATGTTCACTTACATTGTGTATGTATGAAGTCAGCCAATATTTAGATAGATAGATAGATAGATAGATAGATGGCCAAATTGGTGCATTTAACGACAATTGTTGTCATGTCCAAGTAATTTAGAGGAAATCTTTGAATCATAAAATCAAAATTCAAACAAAGTGGTCAACTAAACTGTTTTTAATCCAAAATGGTTAACAGGTTAATATGTAAATAGGCAGGTACATCTTAACGAACTACACCTATCAGTAAATCTCTGTTCAATATCACTATGACTGTCCTAAAAGTTGCTGTCGACAGTATGTGGTCTCAGTCTCTCTTTATTTCTAGTTCTACTTACGAAGGGCATAATTCTACGATTTTTTTTCAAACTTTGCTTAATGTTGATAAATTTTATTCAAATTACATGTAAAACCCTGTGTTGTGTTAAATGTATAAAAAGTTTGTTCAAACTATCACCTCTTCTTGCTTTTAATGCTAACAAATTTTATCCGATATCAACCTTTATTATCCCCGCACTTTCGAAGAAAGTTCGGGGATAATGTTATACCTCCGTCTGTCCGTCCGTCCGTCACACTTTTCTTGTGGCTCATACTCCTCCTACATTTTTGGATTTAGGGATTTAATTTTGATGTAGAATTGTTGCATATAGTCTGTAGATGCGCAATAAGCTTTCGGATTTCCGATATTGGTCTTGGTGCAAACAAGAGGCCCCATGATGTCAATGTTTAAACATGTTGCATGTGACACACACTCCTCCTACATTTATGGATTTAGGGATTTAATTTCGTTGTAGAATTGTTGCATATAGTCTGTAGATGCGCAATAAGCTTTCGAATTTTTGATATTGGTCTGGGTGCAAACAAGAGGCCCCATGATGTCAATTTTAACAAAGACCAAAAGATGTGGATTTCGACACATGAGGCATGTGAAGCAAACTCCTCCTACATTTTGGGATGTATGGATTAAATCTTTATGCAAGTCTATAGATTTGCAATAAGCTTTTGAAATTTTGGTTCCGGTTCCAACTTTGGTAAATTTCCTGAATATGCCAAAGACCCATATTTTTTTTTTAATTTTGCCATATTATCTTATGATCTCTTATATTCTGACAAGTGTTTGGTAAAAAAAATAAAATTCTGAAAACTTTGGATTCTAAAAAGCGGTTCCAATTTTGGTAAATTTCCTGAAAGTCTCAAAGACCACTTATATTTTGGAATTCTACCTAGCAACCATACTTAAATTGTTTATTTAATTTAGGACAAACATTTTCATCAATAAGATTTCAACAATATTTGATTCTAATTTTGGTAAATTTCCTGAAAGTCTCAAAGACCACTTATTTTTTGGAATTCTACCTAGTAACCATACTTAAATTTTTTGTGTAGTTTAGGACAAACATTTTTTATCAATTCGATTTCAAAAATATATGATTCCAGTTTTGGTAAATTTCCTGAAAGTCTCAAAGACCACTTATTTTTCGGAATTCTACCAAGCAACTGTACTTAAAATGTTTGTGTAGTTTAGGACAAACATTTTCATCAATTGAATTTCAAAAATATTTGATTCCAGTTTTGGTAAATTTCCTGAAAGTCTCAAATACCACTTATTTTTTTGGAATTCTACCTAGCAACCATACTTAAATTGTTTGTGTAGTTTAGGACAAACATTTTCATCAATTGGATTTCAAAAATATTTGATTCCAATTTTGGTAAATTTCCTGAAAGTCTCAAAGACCA
>MJUU01028974.1:0-30141 GCA_002080025.1 Modiolus philippinarum
ATTACTCCACCTGAAGGTCAGAAATTGGTTGCAACTGACCACGATTTTCAACTTGGAGGACTTTTTCCATCTGTTGCATTCGTAAGCAATATTCCAAAGAATGCATATGACAATTTCTTCAATAGTAACATATTTGTAACCACCAAGTAAAAAGTATTTCAGCCGTCAACGCCATGTAAACTCCAACTGAAATGACCAGGATTTTAAGAAATCATTATTCGGACAATGGTGTAGTTTATTAACTGATGGAGTACCTGACCATCGATTGACTTGAGGGACTGTCAAATTATCTTGTGTACAATATGTTCATAGTGCTTGGTCTTGACACGATAATATCTCTCAGGACTGCTCCGAACCATCCCTGCTCAGCGTTTTCTCATTCTAAATCCTGCATTACAAGACTGTGGTCTGCCGATAAAAGGAATGAGCCACAACTATGAAAAGTCAGTAAAAATAAGGCGTCATAACTGCTGTTAAATTTATCTACACTAAAGACTGGGTTTAATACATCGGCAAACGAATACCGAAGCAAGAACGAGGAAAGGGGAAAATCTAAAACAGCCTTTACTGAATCAATTGATGATTTTATCAACAGTGAACGAAATATTTAAAAGGATATTTATAGTGTATACAAAGGTGTCTCGGATAAGGATATTATAGACACCTTTGAGGCTGTGGATTTGGTAATTAACATTTATCTGAAAATAAATATGTCAACTGCTGATTTGCGCATGGTGAAAGGGTTTCAACTAAAATTAAAAAAAGAGGTCAAAATTTAGATAGAAGGTACCAAAGACCCCCAATTGAATGTTGGCTATGTGGAAAATTGTACCACATAGCCCGTTTTTCTAGGAGTCCTCATACAATCCAATAAGTAGAAAAAGATAGTAAAACTGACCAAAAAGATCAAAATAAAACAGAGGGAAATTAGTAAGGGCTGATCTTGAGGCCAAAAGTTCAGTCCAAAATTCAAACTCAGAAACGGGGCCAAATATCAAAATAAATTCTATATCCGAATACAATTTTTTAAAATTTTTAAATTGGTAACAGATACAGTTTGATTTCTAAAGATTCTTTTGATAAATAAGGTTTATCTACAGATACTTTAGAAAAGGTTACAACAACCCTGACTGCTTTAAATGGAACTAATGTAAAAGTTGATGGACAAATGAAATTAAAATTTAGTTTAAGTAACAAGGTTTTTGAACATACTTTTGTCGCAGCTGATATTTCCAATGTCAGGCATTTTTGGCAGGGATTTCCTAAAAAATATGATGCTATTATGGTCCTTTCAAAATCACACATGCTAATAGCTGGACAAAAATACGACTGTATAAACTAGGATTTACCACAGTGGCACATATTAAAACAACAAGACATGTAGTTATTCCCCCTGAATCTTAGATTGTTGTTGAAGGTCAAATACATGGTCAAACCATAATATCTAATTCTGTCTTAGAACCCAGAAAAGATGTAAATAAGAAAGGGATAATGATTGTCCGTATACATTATGTCAAGAGTCTGACACTAAAATTCTAGTTAATGCTATACATTTAACTAATAGGCCTGTAAATCTTGACAAAAATATGTTGCTAGGCAAACTAGATCCAGTTTCTTATAGATTTGCTAGGCAAACTAGATCCAGTTTCTTGTATTAAATCTATATCTCTAAATCAAGAAGAAAATAATGAAAAACAAAAGCCAGAACATCTTAAATGTTTAATAGATAACACCTCTCCAGAATTAGGAGAAAAATATCAATTAGAGGATGCAATTATTAAATACCATGACTTTTTTTTTCAGTTCCTGGAGGTAAACTTGGAAGAACTGGTTAGGTAAAGCATGTAATAGATACTGAGGATGCTAAACCTATACGTGTCCCCCCTAGAAGGGTTCCCATAGCCCAAAAGGAATTTATTCCCAAAGAAATAGACAAAATGTTATAGAATGACATTATAGAACCAAGTCCAAGTCCGTGGTCGTCTCCTATATTATTAGTAGCTAAGAAAAATACAGATGGAATTACATTTTGTATAGATTTTAGACAATCAGTCACACGTAAAGATGCTTGTCCTTTAGCCCGAATTGACACTTCAATTGATGCGTTAGGAGGAAATAAATGGTTTTGTCGTTTAGATATTACCAGCGTATATTTGCATTGTGAAATGGCCCCTGAAATTAAAGAAAAGACTGTATTTTCTACACTTTAAGGTCTTTTTTCAATTTAAAGTACTTCCATTCGGTCTCTGCAATGCAGCCGCTACATTTGAACGCCTAATTGAATAACTAAATACCGAAGTTACTGTGAATTTAAATTCTGCATATGCGCATTTCGACAACTTATGTCTCTTCAGTGCAGATAAAATCCAAACGTTTGGAAGACCAAAAAGTCAAAGATGTTTAAAAACTGATAGAGAACAAATAACCAAAATGATCTAAATGTAAAGCCAAAATCAGCTAAGGCCAGAGCTTTGCATGAGGGAGATACTCCTTAGTTTTCAACAAAATTTACCAAAATTAGTTTTTGTAAGTTTCCAAATAGAATCGGCTTTCGGGTCAGCACCGAAGTACTGACTACTGGGCTGGTGAATACCCTCGTGGACTAACAGTCCACCAGCAGTGGCATCGACCCAGTGGTAACAAATAACTAAATACCGAAGTTACTGTGAATTCAAATTCTGCATATGCGCATTTCGACAACTTATGTCTCTTCAGTGCAGATAAAATCTAAACGTTTGGAAGACCAAAAAGTCAAAGATGTTAAAAAACTGATAGAGAACAAATAACCCAAATGATCTAAATGTAAAGCCAAATGGTTTTAAAGGGTTATCAATGTGAAAAATATTTATGCTACTTAGCTGACGTCATTATTTTTGGGAAAACTTTTGAAGAAGCTTTACAAAATTTGGAATTGGTTTTTGAAAAATTTAAACCAAGCAAATGCTCTCTATTTCAAACTGAAGTTCCTTTTCTTTGGCACATAGTATCATCTAAAGGTTGTGACCATTCTAAATTAGAAAGTGTTAAAAATTGGCCGACTCCCACTAATATTACTGAAGTACGTGGATTTTTAGGTTTAGCGGGATACTATCGTAAATTCATTTCAAATTTTTCTGAAATAGCCTCACCATTATCAGAATTGACAAAAAAACATAAGAAGTTCGAATGGACAAAAAAATGTCAAAATACATTTGATTAATTAAAACATTTATTAACTTCAGCCCCAATTTTGTCATATCCAACTGATGATGGTCAATACATTTCAGATACAGATGCCAGTTGTAACGGAATGGGCGCAGTACTTTCGCCAATTCAAAATAATGAAGGATTGATTGATTGATTGATGTTTTACGCAAACTTCATCAATATTTCAGCTATATTGTGGCGAGAACTGTTAAATATGTTGAACAATTTTAATAAATAAATATATAAAATATAAATATAAAACCATTACAGCTTTATACAAGTAAAACCGTTGTGTAAAATATAAAAACATAATACGAGAAATGTAAGTTTATAATATAAGAACTTTAAAATAAATCCATTTACATCTTATGAAATAAGTTGATTGCTTTTGAAAATTGAACGATTTTGTCGCCAGCGACATGTGTAAATAGGTCTTTAAGACAATCAGCAGAATAAAAATCACGCCTGATATCGGCAACATCTACACAGTCAATTAAAACATGTTGAATTGTATAAGGACAATTGCATGGAATACATTCAGGTCGATCATCACTGTTGAGGATAAAACTATGTGTTGTTCTAGTATGTCCAGTACGACATCTGGTCAACACTACCTGTTCCCTACGGTTTTACCACAGGAACCGATTTCTTTACCGACGTCTGACTGTATTCCATGCAGTTTATTATTTATTTGCAGATCCCATTTGGCCTGCCATAACTTTAAAAATGTATTTAACTATTAAAGGCTTCATGTCAGTGTACGGTACTGGACAATCCGCCATCTCGTCATCTAGTGCATCCTTGGCTTCCTGGTCAGCAACTGTGTTTTCATAGATCCACACATGACTAGGGATCCAAACATAAATGACTTCTTTGCCTAATGCTACAAGTGATTTGAAGAATTCGGCTATTTTGAAAATAATTGGGTGTTTTGTTTTCCGACTTTCAATTGCCAATAGGCAAGAGAGTGAATCGGAACAAATCATGAATTTATTTGATTGCGATAGAGCTACAAATTTAAGTGCTGAGTAAATAGCGTTAGCTTCAGTAGTAAACATGGAACTAGAGGATGGTAATCGGAGAGTTGCTGCACGATCTCCAAAAAACGGCTGCAGAAGCCACTCTGTCTCCATCCTTAGAGCCATCTGTGTAAATTTGCAAGTATTCAGGATTTTCAGATTTAATTCTTGCAAAGTTCTGTGGGATAACCAGAGGATTGGTATCAGCCTTTTTGTGTTTGCATAGTTCAAAATTAAATGTTGGTTTTGGGTTCAGCCATGGAGGTTTTTTGGATTTCTACAGGAGCTATTTCATCTAAATTTATATGAGAAGATTCAAGGTGTGGTTTGATACGAAGACCAAAAGGTTGTATAACGTTCGGGCGTTTTTCATAGTCAGCTTTGTGAAGAGGTTTGAAAACACAGTTGTGAGAAGGATTGAAGGATACGCTTTAAGCTTTGTTGCATATTGTAAACCAAGTTTAATACGCCTTTTTTCCAAGGATGGTTCATTAGCTGCAACATAGAGACTCTCCACAGGAGAAGTTCTGAACGCACCTAATGAAAGACGCAAACTTTGGTGGTGAACGGTATCTAATAATTTAATGTATGATTTACGGGCGGAACCGTAAATAAAACATCCATAATCCAGTTTTGACCGAATCAACGATCGATATAAATTTTATAAAACAGTGCTATCCGCACCCCAGTCGGTAATCGACACAACTTTTAAGATATCGAACGCCTTTAGACATTTGTTTTTAGCATTTTGATATGGTGAAGAAATGAAAGGTTACTCTCAAAAATTAAACCAAGGAACTTTGCCTCTTTTACACTAGTTATAGGGTTATTGTATAGATTAAGCTCTGGGTCTGGGTGCACCCCGACTGTTTTCGAGCTTAAGAATTTCAAACCATTTTCAAATGCCCATTTTTCGATTCTGTTTAGACATAATTGCAGTTGGCGTTCTATGTTATTCATGTTTTTGCCACGATAGCAAATCAGAATATCATCTACATAAAGAGATCCATAAATGTTATCTTTTAAAACCTGGGCCAAACTATTTATTTTAATACTAAATAATGTGACAGAGAGGATGCTTCCTTGCGGAACACCCATCTCTTGTTCAAACGAGTCAGAAAATGTAGAGTTGACTCTTAACATTGAATTCACGATCCTTGAGAAAATTCGCAATAAAATTTGGTAAACTTCCTCTCAACCCCATATCAAAAAGATTTTTCAAAATGCAATATTTCTATGTTGTGTCATATGCTGCTTTTTCAATATCGAAAAAGATAGACACTGCATGTTCTTTCTTTAAAAATGCATGTTTCGAATCGAACTAGATGGTCTATTGTTGTACGACCTTGTCGAAACAAATTTTGGATGTTCGATTGATTGATTGATTGATTGATTCAAGAAACCAAACAAGACGGTCATTTATCAGTCGTTCCATTGTTTTACAAACGCAACTAGTTAATGCTAGTGGTCTGTAATTGGACGGTTCTGAATGGTCTTTACCTGGCTTTGGAATAGGTACTATTGTAGCTTGTTTCCACATGGATGGAAATTTGCCGGATTTCCAAATATTATTAGACAGAGTCAAAAGGATTTCAATTGTTGTTTCTGGAAGATATTTGAGAAGCTGGTAATGTACCTCGTCGGGTCCACAAGCTGTGTCGTGTGCCTTACCCAACGATTTTCTCAATTCATCCATAGAAAAATGACGGTTATATTCTTCCGAATTATTAGAAGTGAAGTTTAATTTTGTTTTTTTATTTTTGTGCTTTTATTTTCTGAAACGTTGGACCTAAATTTTTGGACGATGAGTGTTTTTCAAAAGTTTCTCCAATTTTATTTGCTTTATCTTTTTCAGATGTTAAAATATCTTGCCTTTGTTTAATGTGATGGACATTGGCTTTACTATTTTCCCCTTAATTTTTTGTACCATATTCCATACTTTGTTCATAGGAGTGTGGCAATTTAATTTTGATACAAAGTTACGCCAAGACGTACGCCTTCTTTGTTTCAATGTTCCTCGGGCTTTCGCACGAAATATACGAAAATTGCCGAGGTTATCTGTTGTTGGATGTTTGTTTAACCGTCGTTCTGCCTTTTTACGACTTTTTAAGGCTTCTTCGCAGTCATCATCAAACCATGGTTTTCAAGGAAGTTTTGGATTGGTAGACGTCTTAGGTATGGCTTTATCCGCAATTGAAAGTATTTTTTCAGTAAACAAGTTGATGGGGTCACTGCCGTTTTTTAAAAGATCTAGATGTAATTGTTCTATGCATAGACTTTCGTATAAAGGCCAATCAGCTTTATCAAATTTAAACCGCTGTTGCTTTGTTGTCGCAGAGAAAGAAAGATGTTCAAGAATAATAGGAAAATGATCACTACCACATAAGTCGTCGTGTACTTTCCATGAGAAATCCAAAAGAAGTGATGGGTCAGTTAGAGTAAGATCTATAGCCGTATAAGCTCCGTTACCCGGATGTAAATAGGTGTTGGAACCATCATTGAGTAAACCTTCCTGTGACATTAAGTCTTCAACCTTTTTTCCTTTATCATTTAAAGAAGAACTACCTATAATGGATTGTGTCCATTAAAATCGCCCATTGAAATATAGGGGGCAGGTAATTGGTCAGTTAATGCCTTAAGCTGACCTAAAGTTGGGTTAAAATTTGGAGGAATGTATAGAGAGCACATTGTGATAGCATTCTGACAGCAACAGCCTGATGATCTGTTTTAAGATCAACAGCGCTATGTACGACTTTATTGCGAATAAAAATGGTAGAGCCACCGGCAGCTGGCTCATCTTTATCCGCATATGTGCTGTACAGTGAATAGTCTTTTAAGTTATCACTTTTCTTTGAATGTGTTTCTTGAAGACAAAATGCCACAGGATTCAATAATTGAACCAAGAGAGTTATTTCAATAAAGTTAACCTTAAGACCTCTTCAATTCCATTGAATTATGTTATTCATTTTGGTGGTCTGATGGGGGGTATATCATCCCTTGTAGAGTGTTGCCCTTTACCGTTTTCAGAACGATGAGGAGATCTGCTGGATCTACCTTTTGAGGGGGATCTGGACTGGGATTTCGCTCCTGATGGAGTGTTGTCTGCTCTAGACAGAGCAGCCTCCATTTCCATATCTTCCTCATCGTCTGAATCCGGAACAGTTGGCAAATTGCTGAAACGGTTATGTACTGTCACAATATTGCGCTCAGCTTTTTAAACCCTATTTGATTTCATTACTGGGTCGGGTTTCTTCCCAGACTTGTTTTTCTTATTTTCAGAGGACTGTACAGTTTTGTGTTTTTCTGTTGACGTAGTTTGCTTCTCTTTAACAATTTGAGGACTAGATGATATACTTGCTAAACTTGAAGAAGGTGCATGGATATCGGCAGCTACTACCAGAGACGAAATAGACGATGTTGTTTGAGATGTTGCTGAAGATGAACTAGTTTTTTTCTTAGCAGATCCATGATCGGTAGTGAGGAATGACTTATCAGAAGATAAAGGCCATGCATATTCTGTTTGAGTAGAAGTGGTCGACAATTGTTTTACTATGTTAGAGTATAATGGCTGGTTAGTCATGACTTTGTTCGAGATAGAGAAAATTCTCCTTGCCTCCTGATAGCTACAATTTTTCTCAGCTTCGATTTTTTGAATTTCCTTTTGTTCTTTATAGACAGGACAGTCTGCATTGCAATATAAAACATTTAGCAGTGTTCTTGCAGGATTAAACATTATGTCCTTCCTGTCCACATTTTAACACAGTGCTGTTTTCCTCTACGAAGAGTTACTGCCATGTTCAAATTTTTGACACTAAAAACAACGCACTGGCGATGGTATAAAAGGATCTACTTTAATAAGGAAAGGGCCAACATGTATTGATTTTGGTGGAGTCGGCTTTGAAAATTTTAAAAGATAAGTTTTTAGATTTATGATTTTGTTGTTGTTGTCTTTTTTAGTGAAACGTTTTACATCAATGACTCGTTGTGGAGATAGGTCCTCACATATATCAGTGACTGGTAGGTCAGAGAGGTTACCATCTCTGTCGCAAACAATGCCATTACTAAAGTTCAATTTTGAGTTTGCAGATGCTGCAACTGGAATTTCTCCGACTTTGTATAATTAAAGAAGATTTTTGGATTGTTGTTGTCTGTCGACTTCGATTAGAATATTGCCATTCCTCAATTTAGTTACATTTTTGACATCGCCGGCGCAGCCTTTGATGGTTTGTCCAAAACGACAGGAGACACTTTGCTTAAAGGTTTTGATTCTACCTTACTTTCTAAAACAATAAACCTGTACCAGTCCGAATTTCTAATTTTAAATGGTCTATTATCATTTTCATCACTTGAATATTCTAAATCTCTTTTGTTCCCTACCCCACAATTGTGTACTGGTGTATCCATATTGTCACCTCAAAGTTCACTGCCCTGCTCCCCACCCGCCTCGGAGTGCCAACAAGGGCGATGCTTGTAAACGGTGGATATCCAACGCATAAAGACTGGAAACCAATCCAGGTCCACCAAGGTGTAAAATACCTGATCGGCCAAATCAATTTCCAGTAAGAAAGCGCAAACCGAAAACATCAGGGATACAGGACAGTATACTCGCATAGAGAATTTTTGTACGAAGACAAGCATCGTGCTAGGGGTTACCCAGCGATACAAGTCTTCGGAACAGCATCTATACGATTGACCCATGAGCCACCGCTTTCTTCAGATACTTTTGTTTGTTTCTCAGTTTTAAACTAAATTCTCATTTTATTCATTCAAGCTGGACTAATGATATCCGAAAGGCTAGGCATGACCAGCCGATTGATCGAATCGGGCCCATTCGACCGCCCGTCTAGATGAAGGAATGGCCAAAGTAGTGTGTTTTAACTACCAGGATCCCGTCCTCCACCGACACGGGTCGTCAACACACGGCAAACGTGTCGCCTACATTAGATTGATTGATTGAATATTGTTTAACGTCTACTCAGCAATATTTCAGCTATATCAAGACGAGAACAAGTTTGTTACTAAATAATCACTTTGGGGTATGGAAAGACCATGGGACGGGAAATTCTGACTGCCACTGGAAAAGTAGGGGGAAATCGTCAAGGGCGGGGAATTTAGCCCTGTAGCCGATCACCTAAGGACCACCCCAAAAAGGGCTTGCTACAAGGATTCTTTAACGTGCAGGAAGCGTGGCATTTCTTCCAACACGTGGACCTGAGTTTACATCCCATCCGAAAGATGGGTTGCGTATTTATTAATCCCGCGCAACCACGGAATGGGCCCTATTTCTATTTCCCGGGACCCTCGGGGTCAGCCTCCGTTTAGGAGGGGTCACACCCCGCAAGCCGGAGATACTAGGTCCTATTTCTATATCCCGGGGTTCCCTCGGGGTCCTCTGTTAGGAAGACTCATACTCCAAGCTCAGAGGATGCTGCGGGCCTATTCATAAGCCGGGACCGCGCACGGCGGGCCTACATTAGAAGACTTTTTACTTCAAGCTCGTAGGTGTGCGCTACGGACATATTCTACCCCGGGAACCGAACAGGGCCTCTGTTAGGAAGACTCATACTCCAAGCTCAGAGGATGCATCGGGCCTATTCTTCAGCCGGGACCGCGCACAGCGGAAATAATGAAGGAAAAGTCATAGCTTATAGGAGTTGAATGATTGATTAATTGATGTTTTACGCCAACTTCAGCAATATTTCAGCTAATTGTGGCGAGAACTGTTGAGTATATTGAACAATTATTATAAATACATAAAATATCAATATAAAACCATAAAGCTTTATACAAGTAAAAAAACAAATATTTAAAATGTTAAAAAAACATAATTAGAAGAAATTTTGGTTAAGCAGTAACAAAATTAGAAATAAGACACTTGTTTAAAATTGACCCATTTAAATCTTACCAAATAAATTAATTGCTTTTAAAAACTGAACGATTTTGTCGCCTGCGACGTTTGTAAATAGGTCTTTAAGACAATCAGCAGAATAAAAAATCACGCCTGATATCGGCAACAACTACACATTCAATTAAAACATATTGAATTGTATAAGGACAATTGCATGGAATACATTCAGGTCGGTCATCACTGTTGAGAATAAAACTATGTGTTGTTCTAGTGTGTCCAATACGACATCGGGTCAACACTACCTGTTCCCTACGGTTTTTACCGCAGGAGCTGACTTGTTCACCGACGTCTGACTGTATTCCATGCAGTTTATTATATATTTGCAGATCCCATTTGGCCTGCCACAACTGTATTTAACGATTAAAGGCTTCATGTCAGTTTACGGCACTGGTCAATCCGCCATCTCGTCGTCCAGGGCATCCTAGCCTCCTGGTCAGCAACTGCGTTTCCAAAGATCCCCACATGACTAGGGATCCAAACATAAATGACTTCTTTGCCTAATGCTACAAGTGATTTGATTGATTGATTGATTGATGTTTTACGCCAACTTCAGCAATATTTCAGGTATATTGTGGCGAGAACTGTTGGGTTTATTGAACAATTTTAATAAATACATAAAATATTAATATAAAACCATATAACTTTATACAAGTAAAACAGATGTGTAAAATGTTAAAAACATAATAGTAATTTTTGGTTTAACAATAACAATATTAAAAATTAGAAACTTGTTGAAAATTGATCCATTTAAATCTTAATAAATAAATTGATTGCTTTTAAAAATTGAACGATTTTGTCGCCAGCGACGTTTGTAAATAGGTCTTTAAGACAATGAGCAGTATAAAAATCACGCCTGATATCGGCAACATCTACACATTCAATTAAAACATGTTGAATTGTATAAGGACAATTGCATGGAATACATTCAGGTCGATCATCACTGTTGAGGATAAAACTATGTGTTGTTCTAGTATGTCCAATACGACATCGGGTCAACACTGCCTGTTCCCTACGGTTTTTACCACAGGAACCGACTTGTTTACCGACGTCTAACTGTATTCCATGCAGTTTATTATTTATTTGCAGATTCCATTTTGCCTGCCATAACTTTAAAATGTATTTAACGATTAAAGGCTTCATGTCAGTGTACGGTACTGGACAATCCGCCATCTCATCATCCAGTGCATCCTTGGCTTCCTGGTCAACAACTGTGTTTCCATAGATCCCCACATGACTAGGGATCCAAACATAAATGACTTCTTTGCCTAATGCTACAAGTGATTTGTAGAATTCGGCTATTTTCAAAATAATTGGGTGTTTTGTTTTTCGACTTTCAATTGCCAATAGGCAAAAAAGTGAGTCGGAACAGATCATGAATTTATTATTTGATTGCGATAAAGCTACAAATTTAAGTGCTGAGTAAATAGCGTTAGCTTCAGCAGTAATCGGAGAGTTGCTGCACGATCTCCAAAAACGGCTGCAGAAGCCACTCTGTCTCAATCCTTAGAGCCATCTGTGTAAATTTGCAAGTATTCAGGATGTTCAGATTTAATTCTTGCAAAGTCCTGCTGGATAACCAGAGGATTGGTATCAACCTTTTTGTGTTTGCGTAGTTCAAAATTAAATGTTGGTTTTGGGTTCAACCATGGAGTTTTTTTGGGAGTTTCTATAGGAGCTATTTCATCTAAATTCATATTAGCAGATTCAAGGTGTGGTTTGATATGAAGACCAAAAGGTTGTATAACGTTTGGGCGTTTTTCATAGTCAGCTTTGTGAAGAGGTTTGAAAACACAGTTGTGAGAAGGATTGGAAGAATACGCTTTAAGCTTTGTTGCATATTGTAAGCCAAGTTTAATACGTCTTCCTTCCAAGGATGGTTCATTAGCTGCAACATAGAGACTCTCCGTAGGAGAAGTTCTGAACGCACCTAATGAAAGACGCAAACATAGGTGGTGAACGGTAGGTAGTAATTTAATGTATGATTTACGGGCGGAACCGTAAATAAAACATCCATAATCTAGTTTTGACCGAATCAACGATCGATATAAATTTTATAAAACAGTGCTATCCGCACCCCAGTCGGTACTCGACACAACTTTTAAAAAATCTAATGCCTTTAGGCTTTTGTTTTTTAACATATTGATATGGGGAAGAAATGAAAGTTTATTATCAAAAATTAAACCTAGGAACTTGGCCTTTTTTACAATGGTTATAGGGTTATTGTATAGTTTAAGCTCTGGGCCTGGGTGCATTTTCCGCTTACAACAGAAATGCATCCCGACTGTTTTCGAGCTTGAAAATTTAAAACCATTTTCAACTGCCTATTTTTCCATTCTATTTAGACATAATTGCAATTGGCGTTCTATGTTATTCATGTTTTTGACACGATAGCAAATCAGAAACTCATCTACATAAAGAGATCCATCGATGTTATCCTTTAAAACCTGGGCCAAACTATTTATTTTAATACTAAATAGTGTGACAGAGAGGATGCTTCCTTGCGGAACACCCATCTCTTGATCAAACGAGTCAGAAAATGTAGAGTTGACTCTAACATTGAATTCACGATCCTTGAGAAAATTCTCAATAAAATTTGGTAAACTTCCTCTCAACCCCATATCAAAAAGATCTTTTAAAATGCCATATTTCTATGTTGTGTCATATGCTTTTTCAATATCGAAAAAGATGGACACTGCATGTTCTTTCTTTAATAATACATTTCTGAGAAATGTTTCGAATCGAACTAAATGGTCTATTGTTGTACGACCTTGTCGAAATCCATTTTGGATATTCGATAGAAGATTGTTCGATCCGAGATAACAAACAAGACGGTTGTTTATCATACGTTCCATTGTCTTACAGACACAACTAGTTAATGCTAGTGGTCTGTAATTAGATGGTTCGGAATGATCTTTACCCGGTTTTGGAATAGGTACTATAGTTGCTTGTTTCCACATAGGTGGTAGTTTCCCTGTTTCCCAAATATTATTTAAAAGGTTTAAAAGAATTTCAAGAGTTGTTAAAGGAAGATGCTTGATGAGTTGATAATGGATATCGTCAGGGCCACATGCCGTGTCATATGCCTTATCCAAGGATTTCTTCAATTCATCCATCGAAAACAATCTGTTGTATTCCTCTGTATTTTTAGATTTAAAGTTAAGTTTGTTTCGTTCCTTTTGTTCTTTAATTCTCTTGAATGTTGGTCCTAGATTTTTAGAAGAAGAATGTTTCTCAAAAGTTTCTCTAATTTTATTTGCAATATCTTTTTCAGATGTTAAAATATCTTGTCCGTTTTTGATGTGATGGACATTAGCTTTCCTATTTTTACCTTTGATTTTTTTTGGTACCATATTCCATACTTTGTTCATAGGGGTGTGGCAATTTAATTTAGAGACGAAGTTTAGCCAAGAAGTGCGCCTTCTTTGTTTAAAGGTTCTTCGAGCTTTTGCACGAAAAACGCGAAAATTACCAAGATTGTCCGTCGTTGGATGTTTATTAAAAAGTTGCTCTGCCTTTTTATCAGAGCATCATCACAGTCATCGTCATACCAGGGTTTCCCAGGACGTTTTGGGTTTGCCGAAGTTTTCGGTATAGATTTATCTGCAATGGAAAGAATTTTTTCACTGAAAAGACTTCAGGGATCAAGAACATCTTCAAACAATTCAGATTTCAATTCTTCTCTACATAAATTTTCATAGACTGGCCAGTCAGCTTTTTCAAATTTAAAGCGCTGTGGCTTTTCTCCGGTAGTAGAATAAAGATGTTGAAGAATAATCGGAAAGTGATCACTACTACATAAGTCGTCGTGTACTCTCCAGGAGAAGTCCAACAGTAGAGATGGGTCAGTTATAGTTAGGTCTATAGCTGAGTTAGCCCCATTTCCAGGATGTAAATAAGTATTTTAACCGTCATTAAGGATGCATAAATCTTCCTGCGAAATTATGTCTTCAATCTTTTTACCTTTGTCATTCAAAGCAGAACTGCCCCACAATGGATTGTGTGCATTGAAATCACCCATTATTAAAAATGGGGCGGGCAGTTTTTAAGTTGACTCAGACTGGGGTTGAAATTTGGTGGTAAGTATACAGAAAATGATGTGATCGTTTCTCACTGCAACAGCCTGAAGATCGGTATTGAGAACAAAAGTACTGTGGACAATATTGTTGTTGACGAGAATGGTTGAGCCGCCAGCAGCTCGTTCATTCTCAGGTACATAAGTGTTGTAGAGGGAGTAGTTCTTTACATTCAACGTATCACTTTTCTTTAGCCGCGTTTCTGAAGACAAAATGCCGCAGGATTAAAAGCTTGAATTAATACAGTAATTTCAATAAAATTTATCTTAAAACCTCGGCAATTCCACTGAATTATATTGTTCATTTTAGTCGTATTAGTGAGATATTTCCCTTTCGGGAAACTGAAGGATGACGAGACGATGATCCACTAACAGACGAAGACCTGCTGTGTGGTCGTTCATTTTCGATGTTATTTTCCGTGTCTGTATCCATCTGGTCTTCGAAAGTTCCCCAAATGCTTACGTCCCAATACAGTTTGGGGCGTGGACCAGGTTTTTTAGGTTTATCAGTGTCTTCGTCTGAAAACCGGTTTTCATATCTGTTAGAAGTGCTAATAGCAGGGTTGGACTTTTCAAGTCTACTCTGTATGTGGCTATCTGCACTTCTAGGTGGTTTTTTATTTTCTGCAGTAGACGAACATTCTGTAGATTTCTGTTCATTGGCTTTAGTAATTTTAGGGCCAGTCTTTAAATTTATGTTTTTAGAAGATGATTGAACTTTAGAAGGAGATTTAGACACAGATTGTGTTGACTTTGTTGAATTTGAAGCTTTTTTAAATTTTGATGGGGTGATGATTTTTTCTTTTGGTATAGTTTTACAGGTAATGGCCTTGGAATTTGAGTGTCAATTGGCCAAGTATAATTTGTTTTGGTTTCTACATGCGAGAAAGAGTTAGTTTTTTTAAATTGTGTCTGCATATGTGGATGTTGCTGTTGAAGATGTGTTTGATGAGGAAATTTGTTGACGTGCGTGTTTGTATGAAAAGTTTTTCTCCGTTTTAAATTTTTAATTTTCCTTTTCCTTGGTATAAAGGGGACAATCCCGTGAGGAGGCCATATGCACACCGCCGCAGTTTGCACATTTCTTTGCATTACCACACTCGGTGCCTTGGTGTCCCTCCTCTCCATATTTAAAACATTTCAACTTGCCCCTACATTGTTTGGTGCCATGACCAAACTTTTGGCAAGTGAAACATCTAACAGGGTTTGGTAGGAATTTGTCCACCTTTACACCAAAAGGGGCCAATTTTCAATGATGATGGAGGAATTGAACTATTGAAGGTTAAAAGAAAAATATTAAGTTTTACAGCGCTTCCCGATTTTTTCGAAATAAATCTTTGAACTTTTGTGACTCCTTGTGATGATAATTCGTCACAAATTTCCTCATCGCTAAGATCTAAAAGATACTGACTTCTATCTCTCATAATACCGCGACTGCTATTAAGAGTTCTGTGAGGAGATGCCGAAACTTTAAATTCTAAAATTTTAGTTATTTTAAGTATCTTAAATTATCACTTTGAGTTTGATGTAGCTTCAATAAGTAAATCACCTGATCGCATTCTGGAGACGTTTTTCACGGTTCCAGCAATGCTTTGGATGGTCTTTTGGATAGCAAATGGATTAATTTTTGATATTTGCTTATCAGATGATCCAGTCAACACAATGAATTTGGTCCAACTGTTATCTTCAACTTCTGGAATAGAATCGTCTAGTTTTCTTTTCTATTTGGAACTGGTTGGTTTTGAGGGGTTTGTTGTGCCAGGAAGAAAGAAAGGAGATTTCACCACCGTTGTCATCCACCCACCACGGAGTGCCAACAGGGAGCGATACTTTGATTCTAGGGATATCCACCAGGAAGTATCAAGTGTTCCAAAGATGGTATACCCAAGTGGAGCGTAACCATCAGGCACTGATGGAAAGCGTACTACTTGATTGACCCATGAGCCACCGCCTTCTCCAGTATCCTTACACTGTATTGGTGGTTTAAATCAAGACAAAAATGTTACACTAGTTAACTTAAACTCAAGTTTGAAAGACATACTGGAGGGTTTGGCGTGACCAGCCGATTGATCGGACCGGGCCAATCCGACCTCCCGTTTAGATGATATCAGAGCCAAAGTAAGATATTGATCCTGTATTCTCAGCCCAACGGATATTTTATGGCCGAAGCGGGAGTCTGAACACAGGCTCGCACCTACCAGGATCTCGTCAACCATCGACACGGGTCTCGACACACGGCAAACATGTCGCCTCTGTTAGGAAGACTCATACTCCAAGCTCAGAGGATGCTGCGGGCCTATTCATAAGCCGGAACCGCGCACGGCGGGCTTACAGTAGTAAAACCTTAAATGATTCCCAACGCAAATACTGCACTACTTACAGAGAATTATTGGCGGTGGTTTATTTTGTTAAATAATGTAGACATTACTTATGTGACATCATTTTAAAGTAAGGACTGATCATCCATCCTTAATTTGGTTTAAGAACTTTAATAGTGAGGTAAAAGGAGCCTTTTACCACAGTCATGGTACAAAAAATTCAAAAGGTGTATCAATTTTTATACAGAATGACATGAATCATAAGATTATTGATTTATTCAGTGATAAAGAAGGTAGATTTTTGCTTTTAAATGTTGAATTAGATGACAATATTGTCACGTTAATTAACATATATGCACCTAATTCTGATAAGGAGAGGAATGTATATTTTAAAAAAGTTTTAAAGCTGCTGATGAGGAATAAATTTCCGAAATGGCCATACAGCTCATTAAAATTATTGCAGTTGGAGTTAACATATGTGTTATATATGTGTTATGGTCTCATGTTCATTTACTCCATATCCATTCGTAAAATATTTAAAATATATACAAGACCATGGGTTAGGTACACTCATCATAGGGGGAGATTTTAACCAATGTTTGGAAAGGGTGGATAGAAAATAAATAGCTAAAAAGGATAACAAAAAGTGTGAAAATAATGATTTAAAAACTTTGATTAAAAAATTAAAATTAATAGACATATGGAGAGTCTTTAAATAGTGACACTCGTCAGTTTACATGGAAACGGAAAAATAATGTGAACTGTGCTAGCAGAATAGATTTTTTTTTAATAAATAATAGTTTTCGTCCAAAAATAATAAGTACCGATATAAGACCAGCAATGATTAAATATACTGATCATCTTGCTGTTTCGTTGAAAATTAATATTGATTCAAGCAGTAAGGGAAGGGGGTATTTTAAGGAGGTTCGCTCCTCATGTTTTGGAATTTCTGTCAGATTTTCGGAATTCTCTGGTTTTATCCATTTAAAAGTATTATAATTTTTTGCCCATTGACCCCCTTATTTTTTCTTCCAATTTCATTTTATACATCTTTATGAACATTGTTCAAAAATTTTATCAGATTTTATTTATTCTGTCATATTAGTTTCTGATCATACCTGGCTAATGTTAATCCTATGAAAAATCCGAGGAGTTCAGTTTCCCGCCAAATTTTCAATCACTTAAATCTCAAAAACGAGATCATCAACCTATGAATTTTTTTCACTTAAATTACTTCTTTTTTAATTTTTAAACAAAAAATCACATTTATTTGAAATCCTATTTATTTTCACATAGAGTAGCGAACCCCCTTAAGTTAAACAATAGCATTTTAAATAATGAGGAGTATAAACAAATTATTAAGGATATAATTAAAAAATATAAAAATAATGAGAAAGGGAAAGATTTAATAACTTTGTGGGACTTGTTTAAAATAGAGGTTAGAGAACAAACAATAAAGTACTGTAAAAAAACAAGCTAAAGAGAGTAAAAATGAAATTCAATACTTGGAACAAAAATCAAGGTATCTAAATAAAATGATAGATTCTCAGACTTATAGTAGCAAAGAAACATTAGATATGTGTAAAGATACAGAAGAACGAATCTGTTTTATATGAACAAAAAATTAAAGGGGCACAAGTGCGATCAAGAATACAATATATTGAAGAGGGAGAACGGAATACTAATTTTTTTTCTCGGTCTTGAGAAATCCAGACAGATGAAAAAAAGTATAACAAGTTTAAGGGATGAAGATGGACATTTAATTAATGACCAGAGTAAAATCCAGTATATCATGAAAAATTATATAGCTCAAATGAACCGGATCCTGAAAATATGAAAAAATATCTAGAAGATACTAAAATAAACTATTCACTAAATGAAAAAGAAAAGGAACAGTTAGGTGGGAAGTTAAGTTACGAAGAATGCTCAAAAGCAGTATTCTCAATGAAACTAAATAAGTCCCCAGGAAAAGATGGTTTAACCCTTGAATTTTATAGAACATTTTGGGATGATTTAAAAGATTTTGCTGTCCCTGTGTTTAACCTGTGTTATGATAGAAAAGAACTATCAGAATCACAAAAACTAGGTCTAATTACTTTAATTTATAAAAAAATGACCCTTATAATTTAGATAACTATCGACCAATAACATTATTAAACGTTGATGCCAAAATTATATCATATAGCCTAGCTCAACGAATAAAACCTGTTTTGCATAACTTAATTTCAAAGGATCAAAATGGATTTATATCTACAAGATATAAAGGATCTAATATAAGGCAGATTCAGGATGTAATCGACTATTCAGAAAAGTATAATGTAGATGGTGCAATCCTATTTTTAGACTTTTCAAAAGCTTTTGATTCCCTTGAATGGGAATTCATGTACCAAACACTGCAAAAATTTGGCTTTCCAATGTCTATGATAAATTGGATCTATACTCTTTATTCAAATACTAAAGCATGTATTCTAAACAATGGATGGATTTCTCAACCTCTCTCCTTAATGTGCGGAATCCATCAAGGCTGTCCAGCCAGTGCACTAATTTTTGTTATGGCCGTTGAAATATTGGCATGCAGATTAAGACAAGAAACTGGCATAAAGGGTATACAAATTAAAGTTGACAAAACTAATCATACTATAAAATTGACACAACTGGCTGATGACACAACTATTTTTGTTAGTTCTAGACATGAAATTAAATTAGCTCTTAACTTAATAGAAGTATTTGGTACGTATTCTGGATTAAAACTTAATAGAAACAAAACAGAGGGAATTTGGCTGGGTAAACTAAAATCTTGTAGAGATAAGTTTGAAAATATCAATTGGAGTCATGAACCAGTGAAAAGTTTGGGTATATTTTTTGGATATGAAAAAGAAAAATGTAAAGAACTTAATTTGGAAAAACAATTCATCAAATCGGAAAATATAATAAAAAATTGGAGTAAAAGAAACTTATCTATGATTGGACGAATCACGGTTGTTAAGTCACTGATACTACCGAATATAACATTTGTAGCTTCAGTCACGGAAATAAGTAAATATTATGTAGGAAAGTTCAAGCAACTTATATACCAATTTATATGGAATAATAAAACAGAAAAAGTTAAACGTGATGTCTTATGTAAGCCATATTTACAAGGGGGTTTAAATATGATAGATATAGATAAATTTATCATGACATTAAATATTAGGTGGATTCAGAGATTCATTGACCCGAAAAATGATAAATCAAACTGGACAATAATTCCTAGGCATTATTTTAACAAGTATGGTAAAAATTTTCTATTATTTAACATGAATTGTGACAATATTAACTTCTTTAAAGATATAAAAACTACCTTTCCTGAATTTTATTTAAGCATAATACAAACATGGATTAACGTTAAGAATAAACAAGTAAAGAAGGATTTAATGAATTACAGGACTATAAGACAGGAAATAATTTGGGGAAATAAATTCATTCATTTTAATAAAAAATACCTAATTTACAAAGATTGGATAAATCAAAACATAATATTTGTTGATGATTTACTTAATCTTAGGGGAATAATAGACCAAAATATAATCCTAAACAAACTTGAATCAAGGACAAACTGGTTTTCGGAATATAGCCAACTATGTAAGGCAATACCTAAAGAGTGGAAACAGAATCTTCAAAATACTGATTCGGTTAATACTAATGTTAGAACTAAGCTAAAAGTTCAGTTTAAAATTGATGGGAAATTAGTTCCCTTGATGAATTTGACATCAAAACAAATTTATAATTCATTGGTTATTATAAATAAAGATAAACCTACAGGATTTGCAAAATGGGAAACTTTACTAAAAATCGATACATCCTTTATAATGGAACATAAACGTAAAAGTATTTTAAATTTTACCTTTAAGTTTTTAAAAGACAACAAATTAAAAATGGTGAGATGGAAATTATTACATTATGTTCTCCCATGTAAAGAAATATTACATAGATGGAGGATAACAGAAAGCCCCAAGTGTTCAATTTGTCACGTTACTGAAAATTATCAACATTTGTTTCTTAACTGTAAGTGTCTACAAGAATTTCTATGTAAATTCAAAACAGTTCTTTATCATCTAAATTTAGGGGAGCACTTGTTAACAGTTAAAAATATTGTGTTTGGTTATAAAATTGAAGAGAAAGAATATAACTCAGTCAATTATCTATTAACAATTTTTCTCTTTGTAATACATAAATCATACCATCTATCAAATCAAAGAAGCAAGGAATTAGATATTTTCAAAATTTTTAAGTATGAATTTTTAAAGAGACAAGAAACAGGGTTACACAAAGAAGACAAACTATGTGAAAAGGTGAAATATATATTGAGAAATGTCTTTTGATTGTTTTATATAGCGATCATTCATTTATAATTTTTTTCCTATCAATCTTGGTGTATTTATTTTGTATTCAAAAAAGGGGGGTCATGTGTTCACACTATGTGTATCGACAAAAAACAATGTTTAGTTCTAATGTTGTATTTAATGATACCATTTCTTAAGTAATGTCGTATTTAATGATGCCATTTCTTAATTAATGTCGTATTTAATGATACCAATTCTTAAATTTCTTAATAAATGTGAAAGGTTGGTATCTGTCGGGATCTGACTGTAGGCTATTTAATAAGCTATTATAATGTAATAAAAGATACTTATTACACTGATATTTATAATGTAATCCCACTCATTTATAATGTAAATTCATGCATTGCATATATGAGAAAATTACCTTTGTTGTGGTTTTGGTGACCTTGATCTTTGTCAATACACAAAAGAAAATAGAAAACAAAGAAGGTGAAGTCTTGATTAGAACCCGGAAAGTTGTCAGCAATAAATAATTCAAGAAAATAATAATAAATAAAAAATTATAATTAAATTTTGTATATCATGGTATGTATTATTAAGATTGATTTTTAATTATATATGCTTAAACAATCTCCCTGGTTGTTTTAGCAAGGATTCACAGGGATACACGGTCTAAGCTGTACAACCGTGTATATATGTAATTCAGCAAGCAATGTGCCAAATAAAAACTTTATCTTTGTTGTTAAAAAAAAAGTTACGATCTAGCTTTGCTTCTGTAAATAATTCCAGTATATCTTCATGATTTTGTAAATAATAACTAAATACCGAAGTCACGGTGAATTTACTTTCTGCATATGCGCATTTCGACAACTTATGTCTCATCAGTGCAGATAAAATCTAAACGTTTGGAAGATCATAAACTCAAAGATGTTTAAAAACTGATAGAGAACAAATAACCAAAGTGATCTAAATTTAAAGCCAAAATTTAAATGATTTACTCTGTAATGTTCAATTTCATTGATTGTTTTTTTATTGTGAATATATGTCAGAGAGATGACCCATGATTGGATTAATAAAACTATTGTATTGTATTGTATTGTACGAGCTGGAAAAGTGGTTCAGTTGATAAGTGCTGAATGTTATGTGTAAATAATAAAAAGAAATACAAGAGGCTGTCAAAAGCCTGTATCGCTCACCGGGGCCATGACTGACAATTGTAGATTCAAATAACCTAAATAATAAAGGACCTCAATTCAAGATTGCTATTAGACCTTGATGTTATTTGCTTCCACGTTGAAATGTATTTCCTGATGGCAACCATTTTGGATATGGTTGAGACTTACTGGTAATCTTTTTTGAAGGGGACGAACTAAGAATTATTATGAACAAGTTTGGATCTAATTGGCTAATAGTTTCAGAAAAGATCTTCAAATATGTTTTCCCATAAGGACCAATGTTAATCTAAGTTCCAAAATGTTAGCCGTCTATGATTAGGTGCAGACTTAACTGACAAAATTTTTAAAGGCGGCCACCAAAGGATCAATGCGACCAAGTTTTTATCCAATTACTCAGATGTGAAAATCCCTAAATGCTTTCCCATAGGGTCAAATGTTGAACTGTTTTCCCACTGGCAGCCATCTTGGATGTGATGCGGACTCACCGGACACGTTTTTCAAAGGAGCCAACTAAGACGTATTGTCATCAAGTTTGGTTCCAATGGGCCAAGTAGTTTTAGAGGGTAAGATTTTTGAATGTTTTCACTTAGGGTTCACTGTTAAATTAAGTTCTCAGCTGGCTGCCACTTTGGATGAAGTGCGGACTTCCAAGACTCATTTTTTAAAGAGACTATTGCGACAAAGTTCTGATTTGATTTGCATTGTAGTTCCAGAGAAGAAGTTCTTTTAATGCTTTCACATAGGGTCCAATGCTAAACTTTGTTCCCGCTGGTGGCAATCTTGGATATGATGCGGACTTGCCGGACGCATATTCCAACGGGGCCAACTAAAGACTGTTGTGACCAAAATTGTTTCTTACTGACCTAGTAGATTTTAGAATGAGATCTTAGAAAATATTTGCCCATAGGGTCGAATCTTAAACTAAGTTCCCCACTGGCTGCCATCTTGGATGAGGTACAACTTGACCATGTTCAACAAAATGTAGTCCTTAACATGCTGAACATTTTTGCAATTTAAACTTGACGTCTCTCTCAAATTGTTTTTGAAATATAACTCAAAAGGTATACAATCACGAAAAATTTGGAAACAATAAAGGGTAATATGTCCTACATGGGTATTAAGAATTTCTTTTAAAAAATCCCATGTGCGCAGATCTTGCTGTGCTGAGCATATTTTGTAATTTAAACTTCACCTCCGTCAAATCAAACTGTTTTTGAACTATAAAATAAGAATTTGAATTTTTTTTCAAATTGTTAGTTGGTAGATCATGATGTTTTATTTTGTAATTTAAACTTCACATGTATCAAATCAAACTGTTTTTGAAATAAAAGACAAAAATTGGATTTTCTTCCAAATTTGTACGTTGGTAGAAATTGATATGCAGAACATTTTTGCAATTTAAACTTAACCTCTATATGTTATAGTTTTTTCTTAATAGGGTAAATAACTATAAAATGGGTCACCAGATTGTCTTAAAAATTGCAGGATCAGTAGACCTTGTCATGCTGGCCATTTTTACTCGTCAGATATTTGATATTTGCACTGGTTTTTGAGTTATTTACAAAAAAATGCAATTCACCCCAATATTGAAAGGTTATACCCTTGTAATGATCCAGACAAAGTTTGGTTTGATTTGGCCCGGTGGTTTTTAGAATAGAAGGCTAATTAAAAAAAGGTTTAACGTCGGACGACATAAATTATGACGGACGCCAAGTGATGGCAAAAGCTCACCCTGGCTACAGGTGAGCTAAAAATGATATAAATGTAATAATAACAAAATACCGAAGTAACTGTTAATTTGTTTTTATGCCCATTTCAACAACTTATGTCTTATCAGTGCAGATTAAACCAAAACATTTGTAAATAAAGGTGAATAATTTTTCATGTCATGCAAATGTTCTCAATCATTAAGTCTGTTAAAGCCGAATGCCGTTTAAACATATCAAATGTCGAAACTTAGAGAAATACATTGCAAAGTAATTCTTACTTTAACTTAAACCTAGGGTTCAATGTAGCATGGCGCTGTTGAATAAAATATGCGTAAATTTAATATACACTCTCAATTGAAGCGATATTCATGAAAACTCGAATCAAAACTTGTAATAATAAAAAATGTGAAATTTTATTGATGTTTATATGCAGTATAAATTAATTTAGAAAGTAAAGATTTCCATAAACACGTTTTTGCAGTTTCCAAAATTCCAAAATTTTTGAGAAATGGAGCTCATACTGAAAACTTTACTATAATTATTGTACATAGAAACTAAAGATGATAATTTCAATCATTTTTAAATTAATATATTTCGTTAAACCACACGATACAGAACGGCATTTCCAGGACGTGATGCAACAACCAGTAATGTATCATTCTCCTTGTTGACGTATACACCTTCAGGGCAGCATAACCCATCATTGCTGGATAACAGACGTTTGGTTCTTTTACCATCGGCTGAAATCACAGACAGGGAATGATTCAAATCATTTGCCACGTAAATATTCCCAGTATTGTCCACTGTAACACCAATATCACCAACGTCTGATTTCCAAAGTTCTTTACCATTCACATCACAGCACGCAATAAAACGTGATCCGATGTAGGACCAGCTGGTAAAACAAAAACCATCACTACAACAACACATGTATTCATAGTTTGAAGGAACATCTACTGGTATTGTTCTGAATAACTTCCAATCAAGATCATACTCCATTATACCACTGTTTCGTACCAGAACATAAAGTTTTCCCTTGTTGTAAGATAGACTAAGACACATTTTGCCTACCTTGATTGTGTATTTAACAACATCAGCATTAATGTCTATAATTTGTACTATTCTACTGCCCTGACAGCTTACTGCTACAGTGTTACTGTCAATTACAGCCAAACCGTACGGATTTCTCCCAGTGGAAATCTTCTTACAGAACCTACCATCTTCATTATACACCAATAACTTAATACCGATATTGTTTGCAAAAATCATTTTTCCCTTGAGGAGAGTATAACAACCCCTTATGTCGGAAAAGCCATCAAACTCTATCTGACATACAATCTCTAGACGTATATCCTCTAATTGACGGGTGGTAACAGTGGGTGCACTGATTTGTGCCTGTTGTTGTTTCCATGCTCTAATTTTTGTCTTAATAGGACTGTGGGAAACATGTATTCTACTAATTTTTTTGATTTCCGATATCATTTGTTCTATCTTCTGATCGTCTGTTTCAACTGCTTTGGAGCACAAATCACTCGTCAATATCTCCTCATTATTTAACCTGGTTTCAAGCTCCTTGGATGCTAGAAAGTTTTGTATATCTGGTAAGTAGTAAACTTGGCTAATACTAGTAACTAACTGTTGTATACATAGCTCCTTTGCCTTTAACTCTTCCAATAAGCAGTCCATTCTGGCTGTTTCTTTCCTACTTGTTTCACCCAATTCGTGTAATACTTCTAATTCTAATCTTTCTAAATAATTCTTCACCTTTGACGTCATGCCTTTAATGTCTTTCACAATGTTGGATCTCTGTTTCTCAATTTTATCCATATTTTTTGTTAATTGGACTTAATTTCTGTGATGGATTTCCGTAGCTCTTTTAATCCTCTTTCTATATCAGGAAGAGCTACAGATTGCCTTGCCTGTTTTGAAAGTTAATCAATTGGTTTTACTCTTTTGCATTTTGAATGCTGAACTGGGATACAAGAGATACAGCAAGGACTGCTGTGATCTAAGCAATAAAAATCAAATTTCCGGCCATGACTATCACAGTTTTGCTTAATAGACGTCAAAAAAGATTCAAGACCAATATACTGACTTACAGGTATAGTCTGATGATGGCTGGTTCCTTTACTGAATGAATGATGTTCTGAACAAGTTGTACAAAGTCCTTCATTACACAATGTACACCAAACCACAGCATTTGTTGTAATATGTCTGACAACACAGGGACCACATAAATGTCCGGTGGACGCCGCCATCTGAAATATTAAAGTGAAAGTTCTCATACACTTCTGATTTATATACCGTCTTTGAAATTTGCTATATATCGCAAAAGGCATTTTTTTATTTGATTAGGGGGCGAGAGGATAGAGGTAGACCAGAAGAAAGAGAGGAGGCGAAGAAAGGAGTTGCAGAGGAGAAAAAGGACAAAAAAAGTAGAAGGGAGAAAAGGGAAATGAACTAATGCCCGGGGGAAATGGAGGGGAAAATGAAAGAGGGATTGATCAGAGAAAAACTACACTTGTCTATCAAAGTACCATGTTACATATATACAATATAATTTACAAATAATTCCGGAACACGCTCCGTAATAGATCACGAACTTAGTTTAGTTTCACATACTCGATTTATGTAACTTACTTATTATGTTATTACTTGCTAGAGGATACTAAATAAAAGTACATGTAAATGGATGAGGGAAAAGGGGAGATGTAATACTAGCTTTCGCTTGGCGTATCCTAATAATATAGTACTAAAATACAAGTATTGTGATTAAAGAAAAACAGGTTTTTTGATATGATAAATCTGTTGACAGTTTGTTTTGCCGTCTTTGTTCAAAAATTTTGGTAAGGTCACTTTTTAAAATGTTAAATGAATAATCGTTTTTCTCTGTTTTGGAGCATAAAACGATTCCTATTACAATGATCAAAATATTCAACGGCCGATAATCCTTATCATCTTTGTTATATTCAAAAATATGTTAATGGAGGGTTGTTGCTGAATTTGATTCTCATATTGCTTATTGCAAAATATATTTTAATGTGCAAATTTCTCACTAAAGAGGGTCACGTTTCATTGCACAAAGGGCGCTCTGTATAATAACAATTAACAAGCAGGACCATCAACGATCATCCACAACGTGACTTAACATTACATAATTGTAGCACAGAGTAAGTGTCCTTCCTATTAACATAGGATCCTATGTAAAATTCATTCAAAGATATCTGAAACCGATTTAACCATTTCGGTTAAATGTTATCATGATTGATCTTGAATGACCCCATTAAAATTTAGATGTTTGTACCTCAACCAAGGTGCTCGCTCGCAAGCGGGAAAATTAGTTTAACATAAGAATTTATGGAAATTGCATTCAAAGATCTCTGAAACAGGAAATTAAAACAATTAACTTAAACTTTATCATTGGATGACCGCCTTCAGAACTTAAGATTTTTATGTTCGTGCCTCATCCAAGGTGGCCATCAGTGGGGGACTGGTTAACCATAGGTCACTATGGGAAATGCATTAGATATTTTTTCCTCTGGAACGGCTTGAACAATTTAATTAAATTTGATCACACAAATCCTTTGGTGTTTCCGTTGTTTTCAAACCCCATTCAAGACGGTTTTCAGTATGGAACAGAAAGGAGCAATTTCCAGCAATTATAATTACACTTGATCTTAAAACGGCTGTTCCTTTCAAAGTTTATGATTTTAATGCTCCTACTTTATCCAAGATTTCCTCCTGCCGGGAACAGACACAAATGGATTAATGCTTTCAGAAATATTTTTTGGAAACCACAACATCAGCTGCAACTATGCTAAGTCCTAAAAGGATTCGGTCGCACCTTTAAAAAAATGTTGATTGTGTGCATACCTCATTACAGTTGGTAGCCATGTTAATACAGACATTTAAACAAGAGGCTCTCAAGAACCTGTATCGCTCACCTGTGCCATGGCTGACACAATAAGTCAAAACAATCACAACGTTTAGGGTTCTCATTTTTAAATTTGTTTATTGACTGTTTAAGGGTCTCATTTTGAAGTTTGCTGATGTTATATGATCCAAAATTAAACTATGTTCCCAACTGGCAGCTATTTTTGATGGGGCGTAGACCGACTGTCACCTTTCTTGAAGAAAACCATGTAAGGATCATTGTGCCTCACTTTGGTTCCAATTGGCTTAGTATTTTCAGAGGAGATCATTGAATGATTTCCCATGGGGTCTAAGGTAAAACGATGTTCCCAGCTGACTGCCATCTTAGATGCTATGCAGACATGCCAGACAGATTTAATGAAGGGGACCAAGTAAAGACCATTGTGACTAAGTATGATTCCAATCGGCCATGTACTTTCAGAGGATAAGATCTTTGAATATGTTTCCCTATAGGGTACAATGTTAAAAACACGTTTCCCTCCTGGCGGCCATCTTGAATATAATGTGGACTTGACAGACATTTTTTTAATTTACCATTGTGCCCAAGTTTGGTTCCAATTGGCCCAGCGGTTTCAGAGAAGATGTTTGAATGAAAAGTTTACGGTGGACGGACCACTGACACAGTGATGGCAAGGGGTTCCTCTTATAATCTAATAAATAAGAGATTATAAGAGGAACAGTTTAGTTCACCATGGTTAGTTATAAAGTTATGCAGGCAATGAAGTTAAGATACTACTTCAATATTTATCTGGGAGAGATTTTTGCAAGGTGGTCAAACAAAAATTAAAGAAGGATACAATATACAATTATATACAATTATTATTAATTTCTGAAATTAGTAAAGATTATGAAAGTATTTTTGCAAAAAAATGTAAAAATTTGTACAAAAACACTTTTTTGCTCTTGATTATGTAACAAATATTTTTTTTAAAATAAAGTTATAGCAGGGAATTTCTCAAACTTAAAAGAGAAAAGTAAACCAAAGAAGATTTGAAAACAGAATTTCAAGGGAAATAATCCATAACCATATGGCATTGAAGAAATTTTTTTTTGGTGAAAAAGAGTCAATATCTACAACACAGGCAGTTGGATTTTCTTAAAATTTCAGAGTATGTATATCTTGATATAATGCGCATTTTTGCAATTTACACTTTACCTCTATCTGTTACAGTTTTTGAAATAAAAAATAAAAAATGCATAAATTTAGAAAATTTTACGGAAAAAGGGCTGTAACTCTGAGACGGGTTTTCCGATTTTCTTCAAAATTGCAGGGTAGATAGATCTCGTCATCTTGAACAATTTTATATCTGTCAGATTTTTGATATCTGCATTGGTTTTCGAGTTATTGACCAAAAACTGCAATTTTCCCTATGTTCTATTTTTAGTAACGGTGGCCATATTTTTTTACCTGCGGCCATGAAAATTACGAATTTGAAACTATATACCCTAGTGATGATTCACCTTAAGTGTAGTTGCATTTGACGTAGTGGTTTTAGAGAAGAAGATTTTTGAAAGTGAGCTAACGACGGACGCAAAGTGATGACAAAAGCTCACCCTGGCATAGCAAGGTGAGCTAAAAAAAATTGGTGGGTAAAACCGATTTAAGAGTGCGCCTATCCCCCTTATATTGAGGTAGTGTCCAGTAGCAACTGAGCAGCCATTGCTATTGCTAATGAAAGATCGTAAAACTCTAACAAAATATAATGTTTGCTGACAGCCCGCCCCTGGGTAAACATAAACACGAATGAAGCGTTGCGCGACATGTAGCAATGGATTCCGTTCAAACGGATGCTAGTGGCCGTCTTGAGCTTTCTATGAGCTATGAGCAAAACTAATTTGTTTGAGACCGAATGGTGACCTCAAGATGAAGAACAAAAATAAAAGTATTGATCCATTACTTTTTATCATGTGTTTGTAGAGACTTTTCTGATGTCCATTTACTCCATTTTTAATTCTTAATTTAAGACTGGAGTGTTGTCTCTGCAGCAGTTCGGAGTCCGTAAAAAGATTTCCCGTGCCAGAGACGTATACTCTCTATAAATTTCAGTTATGATGTATTTTTTCTTGAGAGTTTTTCATATGGATGCAATATAAATATGCTCACAAATTTTGGAACTTTAGTTTATTTAATTCAAAATGTTATTTGGACAATGCCACCTATTCATTGTGCCCTTATTTTATAATTTTATTATTCCAAGTTTTCTTACTTTTGGCTCGATGAGTGCAGTTTGATGTTTTACATGTTGTACTTGTCATTTATAAGTCTTTTTGTCGAGCAATGGACGACAGCGACTGTAAAAAAACTTTACAAGCTAAGGTTATGCTTGTTGAGGACCCTGCATCTATGGGTAAAAGACATGGATGTAGATTTGCTCGGGATCAAGAAATGAAATTAAAGTCGTCCCGTTTGTAATAAATATATAAATATCCATAAATCATTTGTAAATATAGACAGAAATGTGTAAAAAGATACAATTGCAATGAACCCCCCCCCCCCCC
>MJUU01028974.1:44155-62088 GCA_002080025.1 Modiolus philippinarum
GTAAAACAATTCCCCGTGGTAGAGATGTATGCTCTTTATTTTTCTTAGATATGGTGTACTTGTACATGAGATAATATCTCATGTGTACACTTTGTTCAATTACTATTATTTAAATTTATGTAAATTCTAAAACCTAAGGATTGACTCCCTCCATTGTAGTTTTGTCCTTAGCTATATTTGATATTACTGATTATTCGGATTTCGTTTGGTTTTATGCATTTTAAACATTTTTTTGGAAATTATGGATTTCCTTTGTTTGGATTCTGGTGCTGCTGATGAGAAATTAATTTCCGAAATGGCCAGTGCTGCTGATGAGAAATTAATTTCCGAAATGGCCATACAGCTCATTGAAATTATTGCAGTTTGGGTTAACATATGTGTTATGGTCTCATGTTCATTTACTCCATATCCTTTCGTAAAATAAGAACGACATTAACTACATTTCCTATAATTTGACTTTATATTAATCAAAATATTGTTTCGTGTACATAAATAACTCCATTTCCCAGATTTCTCAATTGGAGCAACGAAAATAATTTCAGAATTGCAATAAACAAAAAGATCTTTCGTATATTATTAGGCAACCACGTCAATACGACAGACGCTCTTCGAAGATTAAAACAGTGAATAAATCAATCCTTGATCTATCCTGATTAATTATAACTTGATTTAATTGATTTCAAATCCAAAATGTACACCTCATACATACAAAATGTAAAAATATTCACAAATTTAATCCAACATTAGAATAAATCCAATTTTGCATGTTAACCTATACTTCTCTACACACCATATGCTGGATCAATCCGTTCCTGGTTTACACCATTGTTAGAAAAAGAACATCATGTTTTAAGAAGGAGAAAAGCCTCAAACTGTCCATTACGTGAGAAAAGGAATGATCTCGGCCCTATGGGCCTCGATCAATTCTTTTTCTCATATAATGGACATTTATCGTCTTTTCTCCTATACATAGTGGCTAATACATTTAGGAATATTGATCTTGCGTCACCAAAGGCAAGAAATCTATCTGTACTATTCAACGTGTTATAAAAAAATACATTTCTTTTTTCTCTTTTGGTATAAACGACCACCAATTTTATAGGATGAATAAATTATGGTATGAAACGTGGCCCTTTACATGCTAAAGTTTTTGCATTTGACATTTAAATACAAGGCATGTGAAACTACGACTAGTTGATTCATTGAATTTAGGTGAACTTGCACAATTACCATGTCCAAGGGTATGAATTTAATTAAACAAATTCATTGATGTCAAAAGATAACACAAATTGTGTTTAAATAAAAATAAAACGGTAAATTTATGTAAACTTATAAATTCTTATAAAAAAAGTTGATAATAGTAAGTTGTATTTGGTAGTTTCAAAACGCATAAAAAATTGGAAAGGCATCTTCCTGTAGTAGTTCTTGGTATTGTGTATGAATTTCATATGAATAAACTAACGCATAATTGGGTTATCATTTAACATAGAAGCGACCACAGACGGGCTGGCAGATAGACCATTTAACATATGACCGGAGGTCATTAAACAGAGACCAGATGAGCTCAGTAACAGACCCGAAATCAAATCCCACAGCATTGGACCCCGATCATGCTTGATGCTTCATACCAAATATAAAAAGACTGTTATAGGTAGTTGCTGAGAAAATTGTTACCAATATTTCTTACTATTGAGCATAAGTGTAAAATTGAACTAAGTCGGCGAACAGGAAGTAGACAGGAAACAGATCTGAGATTAAAACCGAAGGCATCATGGGACCTCATGCTGATGCTGCATACCAAGTTTGAAAAGGAACTGCTACAAAAATATTTTCCATGCCTTCTTCATTCACCCGATGCTGCATAACAAAACAAATATGATATAAGTATTTGCCGAGAAAACTGTTACCACTTACCATTAATGTCAAATATTAACCAAGTCCGCAAACAGCAAGTAGACATGCGACAGACCTGATATCAAATCCGACGGTATACTGCATACCAAATGTAAAAACATGTAGCTGCTGAGAAAATGTTACAAAATATTTTTCCAGTTGCCAAATCTACGATGTCATCATCAACAAAGTCATTGCCCCCTGATGGTGTGGTGTCGGGATTCACTGTTCGACTTTTCGACATTCGCCAAGATGCTGCAAACCAAATATCAATTTTCTGCCTTATTTTCTGTTTATCATTTCTGCCATTTCTGATACAAGTGGTAACTGGATTTCAATCGAATCCTTGATTTTTTTAATTTTTGTTTTGTTTATTCCATTTTATTTATTATCAGTTTGCGGTTAATGGGGCGCCAGGGCAGGGGGTGAGAGCACAGACGGATTCAGGCTTCAAAAAGGGGGCTTCCAATAAGGTTCCAGAAAAGGGGGGTCTCAGGTCATGTTTTACCGATTATTGTCAGTTTTGCAGTAATTCTGCACGAAATTTAAGAATTTTTCCGTTTTCCAGGAAAAAAGGTGTTCTAATCCCCTAGAATTTCCCTTTTATGGACCCGCCAATGGACAGGTTGTTTATATAACGAACATGCGCAAATTTACAATAATTTAAAGAATATTTTTTTGTAAAGCAATGAAGTAGACCAGTCAGGATTTCTGAACTGTAACAGGTGGGATTCAGTAGGGTGTTGGTAAATGAATAACAACGTCCACTCCCAGGGATTCGCCTCCGTAAATATACTATCAATGTACGGTCGACTGAAAAATCGTGATTTTTCAGTCGACCGTACATTGATAGTATAATTACGGAAGCGAATCCCTGTGGTCCAATGGCAATGAATACCAGTACAAAATGCAGTAAGAGAACCACATAAACCCGTGAACAATTCAAATTCAATATAGCCATGAACAATTCAAATTCAATATAGCCAGTGTACTGACGACCCCCGGGGTGTTACTTGGTATATTTTCGGGTAGGGATGTGCCAAATCGATCTCAAAAACATGCCCCTAATTTATACTCACGTAGTTAAACATTTTTATATAACAACACTAAATTTTAGACCCAAATATATTAAAATACCATTATTTTCACGTGAAAATTATAAAAAATCAAAGAAACAAAGCACGAACTACTGAAATATTGTACATTTAAAGAAATTAACTACAGGAATTTTGTTGTCTCATAAATAATTGACCTTCTTTTTTATTGGTACCAATATATATATATATATTTTTATATGCAAATTCATATAAAATTGGTTTCAAATCACGTCCATATTTATATATTTCATTCAAAAAACTATACTCGAATTTTGGCACATCCCCTGATAACAAAATAATGGAAGTTACCCCTTTTTATTCCATTTTAGTTTGGAAATGTATAACAATACAAAAAGTCAGCAATACAAACAAATATTTATCATTAATGGGAATAGCAGAGTCAATTAGAGATATAAAAAGTATCTAAAATTTCTAGAATCTTTATACCCTAATTTCCAAAAAAATCTAGTTGTACCTTTACCTTGGTTAGAATAACTGGTTCAACTGCGATACACAGCATAAGGAGGTAACATTAATCAAACTATAGAGGAGAGATATATAAACTGGAAAGTTAAAATCTAAAATTTAAACTTTCAATAATATGACAAATAATAGTTGTCTAAATAAGTTTAAGTTGAAGTGTGGTTCAATACTATTTTATAATACAAAATATTCATAAATATTCCCAAATTCATTGATTAAATACTAAAAGAATTTCATTAATAATTTATGGTGATTTAAGGAAAAGACAACTCTCCGGAATCAGTTATTTTCACAAAAATCGGCGATTTTTAAGAAAAAATGACCTTTTTAAAGACAATTTTAGAAAGAACAACACATCATTTCTATACATCATGTAACAAATACTTTCCATTTTCTATGGCGGCTCAAAGAATTTGGTCCCTTCATTTATTTGTTCTCTATCAGTTTTTAAATATCTTTGAGTTTCGTTTAGATTTTATCTGCACTGAAGAGACATAAGTTGTCGAAATGCGTATATGCAGAAAGTAAATTCACAGTAACTTCGGTATTTAGTTATTAGTATTATAGAAGTAACTTATCTTGTCGATAATTAAACCTGTCAAAGTTGAATATCCGTTTTAACATATCAAAGGTCGAGACTGATGCAAATATGGCGCAAAGTATTCCAACTTCAACTAAAAATATTCTCGAGATAAGCCGTATTCATGAAAACTCCCGTCAAAGCTTCTAAAGATAAAAAAGTGAAGTTTGATTGATGTTTGTATGCGGTATGAATTCCTCAAAAAGTAAAGATTAATATAACCACGTGCTGGCCGTTTCCAAAAATACGGCTCATGCTCAAAACTCAAAACTCATAATTGTGCGTAGATTCATTGTAAAATTTATGTATCTCTACTAAATCACACGAAACAGGGTGGCGTTTTCTTCGGGCGATGTAACAACCAGTAATGTATCATTGTCGCTGTTGTAGTATACACCTTCAGGGTAGTATAATCCATCATTACTGGATAACAGACGTTTGTTTCTTTTTCCATCAGCTGACATCACAGAAAGGGAATCAAAATTTGCTACGTAAATATTCCCAGTATGGTCAGCTGTAACACCAGCATTACCAACGTCTGATTCCCAAAGTACCTTCCCATTCACATCACAGCACGCAATAAAACCTGATCCGGTGTAGGACCAGCTGGTATAACAAAAACCATCAGCACAACAACACAGGTATCCATTATCTATAGGAACATCTATTGGTATTGTTCTAAATAACTTCCCATCAACACTATACTCCATTATACCACTGTTTTGTACAAGAACATAAAGTTTTCCCTTGCTGTAAGATATGCCATGACACGTTTTGCCTACCTTAATTTTGTTTTTAACAACAGTTTTATTAATGTCTATAATTTGTACTTTCGTATCAACATCACAACTTACTGCTACAATATTAGTTTCAATCACAGCCAAACCGTACGGACCTGATCCAGTGGAGATTTTCTTGCTGAGTCTACCATCCGCATTATACACCAATAACTTATTACGTTTATTGTCTGCTAAGATAATTTTTCCATCGGGAAGAGTACAGCAATCCCTTATTCTGACTTCGCCTTCAAAGTTTATTTGACACACAAGCTGTAAACGTATATTATCTAATTGACGGGTGGTAACAGTAGGTACACTGATTTGTGCATGTTGTTGTTTCCATGATCCAACATTTATCTGAATAGGTCTATGAGAAACCTGTATTTCACCGATTGTTTTTATCTCCGACATCATTAGTTCTATCGTCTGATCGAATGAAATTCTAATATCCGTTTCAACAGCTTTGCCTTTGGGGCACACTTCACTCGTCCATTTCTCTTCGTCATTTAATCTGGTTTCAAGCTCCTTGGATGCTAGAAAGGTTAGTATGTTTGGTAACAAGTTAATTTGGTTAATAGTAGTAACTAACTGCTGAATACACGACTCTTTGTTCCTTAATTCATCCAACAAGCTGTCAATTTTCGCCGTTTCTTTCTTACTTGTTTCATCCAATTCATTCAATACTTCTGATTCTAATCTATCTACATAATTCTTCACTTTTAACGTCATGGCTTTAATTTCATTCATGATGTCTAATTTCTGTTTTTGTATTTTATCCAAATTTTTCTGTTGATTGGATTTAATTTTTGTGATTGTTTTATGTAGTTCTTTTAATCCACTTTCCAATTCTGGCAAAGCGTCATATCGTCTTGCCTGTTGGGAGAGTTCATCAATTGGCCTTACTCTTTTGCACCTTGAATGCTGAACTGGGATACAAGAGACACAGCATGGGCAGCTGTGATCAATGCAATAGAAATCAAATTTCCGAGCATGAATATCACAATCTTGTTTAATAGACGTCAAAAATGATTCAACCCTAATATACTGGCCAACAGGTAAGGTCTGATGATGGTTGGTCCCCTTACTAGCTGAGTGGTGTTCTGAACAAGTTGTACAAAGTCCTTCATTGCAGGATGTACACCAAACCGAAGCAACTGTTGTAGCATGCCTTGTATCACATGGACCACACAAACGCCCGGTGGATGCTGCCATCTGAAATGTTAAAATGAAAGTTATTGTGCATTTCTGACAAATATTCAATCGTTAAATAAAGTTTCATTTTTTTTATTACAAGAGCTTGTTCACTGTCGGCCAAGTGCGAATCGATCCAGGAACTGCTGTTAACCAGCGATCTTATTTCGCTGTTCATCATTGAATCATGGGAATTGCCCGTTTGTTTTTATTTTGAAGACACGAATCAAATTACATTTAGATGTAAGTTTTAATTTCATAATATAATAAGGCAGTCTAAAAAGGCAAAAATTACGTTTGTTTTACGTTTTAACCGTGTATTTAAATGTCCTTTTGATATCTATTATCAATTGATTGAAAATCATTATGATCTTTATTATTGTTATCGAATAACTGAAGATAGCGACTCATTACTGCAGTCAAAAACATTCATTTGTTTTAAATAAAACAATCAATTCAACACTTGACGTTTTTTTAAT
Organism: Modiolus philippinarum; assembly: GCA_002080025.1. Classification (NCBI taxonomy): domain Eukaryota; kingdom Metazoa; phylum Mollusca; class Bivalvia; order Mytilida; family Modiolidae; genus Modiolus; species Modiolus philippinarum. The sequence continues at coordinate 50,658 of MJUU01028974.1, forward strand.
CAGTAAATGAAATAATTGCAATTACATCTTTACGTTATGTCTTCAGCAGGTATAAGAACTAAATAAGGTTCTCAGTGTTATTTGATCTCTTGCTGGTTATTAGTACTGCAATGTTTCATTTTAACCTAATCCGATAATACATAATTTATCTAAAGCATCATCCATTAAAAAAATACTGGAAAATGGGGCAAGGCCAAATTCAATGAATATTTATGTGTATGGGAAGGGAAGGGACACCCAAAGGTAAGTGTTTTGACATAGTTGTACAGAAAAATATATCAGGGGTCAACCGGTGCAATTCATACATCGAAGGGATAAGAAATAATCAGCCAAAAACGAGTTGAAGTGAAACTTACCTTGTGGAAGAAGAGAAAGAGGGACTGACATGTTTTTATGAAACAAGTGCCTGTGACTCAAGGGCCTGTGGGCGATACAGTAACTACCTTGACAGTGCTCGGTTGCTCACAAATAGGCTACTTAAGCAAGGGTATGTTACCCATAACTTGAAGTCATCACTACAGAAATTTTACGGTCGACATCACGATCTTGTGGACTGCTATGGGATATCTGTTTCCCAGATGATAACAGATCTTTTTTCTTTGCCACTAAAGTGTTTTTCCTCTACTTAATTTGAATTAACTACCGGAGTTGACATGTTAAACACGACAGGTGTCTTATAAGAAGCAGGAAATGCTTACCCTTCAGGTGCACCCGATCGTATCCATGTTTTTTTTTATTGGGTCCGTATTGTTCATTTTTGTATATGTGTGTCATTTTAAATTCCTGTGCCGTGCTCGTTTTGTGTCTTTATTTTTTTGTTTTTAACTCTGTTGCCATTTTCCTTGCATTGTTCGTTTTAGACTCACGGTTCAGTTCGGTTCTCACTTACTGTATTAAAATACAAAATCTGCATGTGTTGAATAGCAGCAATTGAAAGACTGCGTTGAAATGAAATACAGCTATCGTTTGATAGATCACTAACATACAGAGCCCTTATGTTCAAATCAACGGACATGAAGAATTAAAGCTTGATTCAAGATATATTTATACACTCACAAACAAAATATTAGACCTTTTTTTCTATTTTAAAAGTCACATGTCTGAGATCAACACCCATCACAACATCAAACATTTGTGGATCATATCCAAATTTGCACTTGATTCATAATTTGAAATGTGCTATTTATCGAACTCCCATTTTTAATTCCAATGTATATACATCTAATAACAGAGAGGTATTGAGCTTTAAAAATGAATGCATTATATAAGACTATATTTCTTAAGTGGCATCATCTGAATTCGGAAAACTACAGGTAATCTTATAAAATCATTAAACATACATGACAAGAAAAATTAACTTTTTACATTTGCCCTTAAAAATACAACCCCTTTAAGCTTTAACCAGTGATTTTCAAGTTTATAGATTTTAAAGCATGTAACTGAGCATCTAGGATATATCATATACCCCATCTGAAACAAGAATACACAGGTGGATCCATCCTTCGAAAAAAGGGGGTCAAATGGGGTTCCAGATAAATGGTTCCAATTTTGTGTCACCTTTTGGACAATTTTGCCGAAATTCGACACGAAATTGTAAAAAAGGATATCCAGAAAAGGGGGTTCTAATCCCAAGGACAATCCCCCAAGGCTACGAACGCAATGTATTAATAGTTCTTTCCTCTCATGTTTATAAAACCTGTTATCGTATATTAATTCAGCATTATGGCCGTCAACAGTGAGCATAGTTTAACATTCGACCTTGTTGAAACTCCATTCAAAGATCTTTGAAACTGCCTGTCCAATTCGAACACAACCAAGTCACAGTTGTAATTACATGATCCCTTTCAAAAAGTTATCCAGCAGGTTTGTACTTCATTCAACATGACCACATATGGAATCCATAGCCGCTCTCACACTACACCGTGTAACACAAACGTGTGAGTAACGGATAAAATAATTTTTGTCCGGGGTAAATATTTTTGTTGGTTCACAAATTACAATGAAAATGTAAAATACCTGAGGCTTACAGCCTGTTCACTATAGATGTACAGTTTTCCTTCCAATAAAGCGAATTTGCGCCGAACTGACAACGGAGCCCTACCGAATGAGTAACGGATAAAACGTATTTATAACGGTAACATACCGGGCGAATACCGAATAAAACGGTTTGTGAACGCAAACGTACCGTAAGAGCACCGAGAAGAACGAATTTTTAAAAGGAATAGGTAGGTAATAGAAACCATATAAAACTATCTAATAAGAAGATTTCAGGTTTTATCCTTTCTGTCAGATTTTCGGAGTCCTCCGGTTTTAAGCATTTAAAACATTATAATAATTTTTTGCCCATCGATCCACTTATTTTTGTGAATAATTTCATTTTTCACTTTCTTATGAGCATTCTGTAAAAATTTCATTACATATTATTAATTTTGACACATATATTCATGATCAAACCTTGCCAATGTTAAACCTATGAAAAATTCAGAGTTGTTCTGTTTTCCGCAAAATTTTAAATAACTTATCTCGAAAACGAGAACATCAACATTTCAATTCTTTTTGCTGAATTACTTCTTTTTCAATTTTGTAACATAACGGTCTTTTGACTTCTCTACAACTTATTAAACATAGATAACGTGATTGTTCAATATCATTCATTTTCATAAATGTTAGCGAATAGCAAGGCGGGAGAATAACCTGAGAAAACAATTGTACGTGCAAGATAGCCCTCTAAACCAAAGAACAGGGTGAATACCTCATTGAACATACACAAGACCGGGACCGGGTTCCCGTTTTACAGTGTCCAGAGTGGTGGATATATCTAAACAAATCAAACGTATTTCAACGGCGAGAGAAAGGACAACTTCCCTTATTTTATAGTTTTATGCATATATGTATGTCAGAGTAATGATTCTAGATAAATACAAATCAACAGATACCGCATAACTCCTCATATTACTCAATTAAATAAAGAACTTCAAAGTATAATAAAGCATCTTCTATTTCATTACTACATAGAAAACCGTTATAAATTTGTTTTATTCGGTGCTTGTCCGATAGGTTTCCGCTGTAAGTTTGGGACTCGAACGGTTTATCCGTTATATTTCCGGTTAATGTCCGTTTCATCAGTTTAAACTACCGTTCATATGCGGATGCAAGACGGACAAGTAACGAATGAATAACGCAGTTACAACGCACGAGAACCGAACAAAACGTTAAGTGACTGTATATTAACCCGACATTTAGTACGATATATGTACGTTCCAAGTTTTGAACAAGTTCAAAATTTTTCACCGTAAAAAATGGACATGACCGAACGTGTAACGCATTCACCGGACAAAGAACGAACGACAAACGAGCGACAAACGTGAGTTTTTATATATACTTATCGTCCGTTTATGTTATACGGTGTAGTGTAAGGTGGACTTACATATTTATGTTAAAAAAAATCTTCTGAAACCAATTAGCCAACTCGAATCAAACTTTTCGCCGTACCCCTTTGAAATCTAATCCAGCATGAGTGCACCCTATCCAAGATGGCCAGACGCAGAAAACATAATTTAATGGACCCAATTGGAAAACACTTGAATATCTACTCCTTGAAAAGTAATAGTCAAATTAGAACAAAACTTAGTCACAATAGTCCGTAGATCGCCTTCTCGAAAAAAAAAAGATATGGGTATGTCCGTACCTCATTCAAGATGGCCGCCAGTGGGGAACATAGTTTAACATTTGATCCCATGGGAAAACACATTCATTGAACTTATAGGAAACTACTTGTCCAATAAAACAAAATTTAGTTATATTTGTCATTCAAAAAAGGTATCCGACAGATCATCAAAAAACCACCACTTGGGAACATAATATTACAATGGACAGAATGCGAATACATTTTTGGCTCTGAAGCCACTTCTCCGATAGAAACCAGTTGATCACAATATTTCTTTTGTGGTCCAGTTCAAAATTGCGTCTGGCAGGTTTGCGCCCGAACCAAGATGGCCACCAGCGGCGCACATTGATCCTATGCGATATACCATTCAGATATGTCTTTTGCCGATGTCGTCATGGTCAAGGTGAGCGATACAGGCTCTTGAAATCCTGTTGCTTTACAAAATGTACCTAATGTGATTTTTGCACTTTCAAACCCGTTTGTTATTCTTACACGTAGATCTTTATGATATTTTTTTTTTATCTAAAGCATAAAGCATAGATGTAGTCACTTCTGAAAAATTTGTAAATGAATACGATTTATATATTAAAAGTCAAATCCAGGCCCGAGAGATTATCTATTGACCTTATATGTACAAATATAAGTAGCCCCTCGCATTGTTATGTAATAAAAAGCCTTTTACAAAACGCAGGTTCAAAATATACAAATTTCAATATTTGTTTTGTTTCTTACAACTGAAAAGGTATTAAAGTGAAAAGTAAGAATATCGACACACACACACACATCTCCACATATAAGCAATTTATAACTTTTCTCCAATTAAGTTTTTTTCAGTCCAGCGATGGGTTATAAGCGTGATTATGTTGGATATGTATGATTATTATTTTTAAGATTTGCAAATAGTTTTTTTTTAAAACGGGAAGTAATTATATAATAGTAAATTATACGAAGATACATGTAATTATAACGACATATAGACTGCCCAGAATATACCGATATAGGCTGAGCCGTAGGCAAGGATTTATTCGATGTCGAGTGTTAAAGATTTGCATAAAAATACCATTTCTTTGATATTATGCATCAAAGCACAATATGGTTCGAATAACATGAATGAATAGAATAGCTTTATATGTCAAAACGACAGTAATAAATTTTTTTGGTATACCTTATTATATTTTCCTTATATAAATGCATTTGGGAAAAAATCGACAATTTGTCTGTTTTATTTCTCAAACCAATCTGTTGACCAGTCAACAGTTTTCAGTCTGTTGACCGAAACCGATCTGTTGACCACCTACCTTATTTTGATTGGTTCAAAAATACCACGCCCATATAACACGATCTCCTGTCGTCTGCATAACCAAATTGGCGACGTGAATTCATTTAACATGAAAAGGTATAAAAAAACAGTTATAGACTGGGTCCTCAAACAACAGCTGTTTTGTTGACCCTCTGACTAAACTGTTGCACTCGGCCTTCTGCTTCGTGCAACAGTTCAGTCCTCGGGTCAAACAAAACAGCTGTTGTTTGAGGACCCAGTCAATAACTGTATACTATTCCATATCAGTTTAAAAATATTTTTTCCATTACGGTAGATGTAGTCAGTCGGTATTTATTTTTCTAAAGTTATTTTTGCCAGTTGTTATCAGACGATAATGATGGGTTTGTCAGTCATTATCATCGAGTGATAATACCGGTGCACAAATAATTTGATATTACTTATTTCAACAGATTGATATGTAAAATTAGTAAATGCTTCAACTTAAATTGTCTCTCGAGTGCTGAAATACAATGTAAAATGTAAGTATAATTTTCTTCAGGCAATAAAACCACACAAAAATTAACATATCAATTTTATTTTTATAAATAGATGGCTGTATGTGAAAAATGTCATGGTTTCCTCAATGGAAAAAAAAGTTAACGAAAAAAAAAATTTTATTTCCCTTGGAACAATGGTTTTGACTTTGATGTAGATAATGACCTCACATTTGGCTCGGTCAGTTTCACAATCTCAGTTAATAACATTCTTCTGTGGGCAGTCACTTTTTCATGAACAATAATAACATTTACATACGAATTGAATAAGGAACCGACCATTTAACTTGAATAGGGGGGGGGGCTATGGTTTTTTTCTAAAAAAATATTCTGGATCTGATTTTATGTGAAAAAAATATTTTGGCTGCCAAAATGATGAAAAAAAAATTTCTGAAGGAGGCGTTCTGCCCAAAAAAATAATGTTAGTTTTGAAAAAAAATAAAATAAATAAATTGTTTCGCGCGAAGCGCGAAAAAAATTTTCTGTCCAGAAAAAAACCATAACCCCCCTTCAGGTTAAATGGTCGGTCCCTAAAAGAAAATGAAAGCAAGGAAACATTCATATTGCTCAAATAAAGATAGTGTGAAAAGTGTCAACAGTAGTTTCGATAATGCACAAAATAAAGGATGTGGAGTGTCTGCACTTTGAATTTTTTTTTTTGAAATATCTAACAGTCAAATATTTTTATTTGTTTTTTTTCAAAAACTAATTATAAAAAAAGCATAAAAACAGCTATATAGTTTGTTTGATTTTCTTATTGATAATATATTTATCATATCTGGAGATATTATTAATCAACAGTAAGTTATACCAATGGGCACAAATTGTTCTCCTCTACTCACAGGCTTGCTCTGATACTTCAGGAGACTGAATTTCTTCAGGTACTCATATAAAAGCTCATAGAATAAAGATGCTAGATCATTCAGTGTAACTTATAGATACATTGATGATGTTCTTTCAATCAATAACGCATCTTTTGCGTTAAGAGAAAAGGAAATATCAGAAACCACCAAATCTATATCTGTTTTGGACTTACATCTCGAATTTGACGAACAAAAGTCATCTCAGTCCTAAAAAAACACGTCAAAAGGGACGATTTCATTTTCAAATGAATAATTTCCCTAAAATGGACAGAAATATTCCAATTTCTACTGCTTACGGAGTCGATTCGTTACGCCAGAGAAAGCACCAATTAAGCAAACTTTCTCAATAGGACTAATTATCTCTGTGACCGCCATGTTAATCGGAATTAAAAAAAAATCCGTCTAATACGATATTTAAAGAAAATCTTTCAGACATAGCAGTCCCTTGTGGAAAAATTTGAAGTTTCGGTCCGAACTGTGATTCAAGATTCAGTTTTAGTACTGAAATGAACAATTATTTTCACTGTCCATGACCTTTCTATAGCAATTGCTGTTGAGTAGCTATCGGACACTAACCGCAATGGAAGGGGGGGTTCGGCGCCTGATAAATTCGGTTTAACCCACCGGATCTTTTGAAATGCCCATAACAAGTTAGGACCATTGTGTTTGTCAAGTTTTTCTGGTAGTTTGCAAGTGTTTTGTCTTTTTGCATCTTTTTGTCTTTTCGGCTCTTGAAAATTCTGTTGGGTAATTTTGTTATTACCGTTATTTCACATTTGATGTCTCCGGTTCCTAATCTACATTTTTAAACTTACATATATTTATATCAAGCTTGAAAAAAAATTTCGCAGAAATAGACCAATCTGATGGTCTGATAGTACTAGTCATTGTCCTTTCCGCGATGATTTTAAACCACAAAATCAGCTATTAATTATATATATATATACATAATCATGTCACTTTTATTTAAAGTTATATACTTGGAAGAATGCTGCTTTTCCCTATAGCATGCACATATGTATACAGCAAAAAGGTTTTATTTAGGATAAATAATGAAAAACCTTTTACTCTGAAACTGTCATTTAATGTAAAAATATATGTAAATCCTCGTGAAACGTTGTCAGTGTGATATGGATAACAAAAGAAAAATACATATTTTTAGTAGTTTTTTAGTCAGCTTCTAACATAATTACTCCTGATTCTAACGATTTAGAAACAAAATGGCAAAATGGGTCACATGCATGTAAAAACCCCCAAAAAACAAAAAACAGTTACATTAAATTAAAGGATGGCCACTCCACACGAATAATACTGCATTTAAGGATGATTTTTTTGTACATGTAATTATTGATTATTATTTACAAAAATAGGTAGTTTTATAAACCGACATAAAATACGATAATCAGATAATCAAAAAGTGGTCTGACAATCAAATAATCATTGTAAAATACATCTGGTTTTCTAATTATTACAGAAACCCCTCATAATAGTTAAAAAAGAAAACAATGGAGGCTCTGTATGTGTCTGTGTGTTTATTTATATTTATTTTTAAAAAGATTAAAACCTAAGTCTTATTTCGTTTTAAAAGAAGCAAACAGGAATGGTTCCATTATCTAAGGACCATTGTACCTATGTTTGGTATTAAATGGCCACATAGTTTCATAAGGAAAGAGCTTAAAATGTATTTTCCCATGGTTTGATTGTATTTTCCAATGGATTTATTGTATTTTCCCATGATGTCATGTATTTTCCCATGGTGTCATGTATGTTCCCAAGGTGTTCAGTGTTAAACTTTGTTCTTTGCTGGCAGCTTTCCGTGATGTGATGCAGACCTACCGGATATATTTTTCAAAATGGACCAACTAAGACTATTTGCCAATTTCAATCAAATCAGCCCTGTTGTTTCAGAGAAGAGGATCACTGAATAGTAGTAATACACGAACTAAGGACTATTTTGACCAAGTTTAGGTCTAATTGTCCATGTAGTTTCAGAGAAGGAAATCTTTGATTATAGTTACAATAAGGTTCAATGTTAAACTTAAGTTCCCCGCTGGCGGCCATCACGGCTAAGATGCTGACTTGCCGGACACATTTTTGAAGGGGGACCACCCAGGGACCATTGTGACCAAATTTCGATCCAGATGGCTTTGTTATTTTAGTGAAAAAAATTCTTTGGATGCTTTTTAATGCTTTTTTTTGGATGCTATGTTCCAAGCTTGCGCCAATCTTGGACGTAATGCCGACATGATGGACACATTTTTAAAAGGGGCCAAGTGTGCTTCAAATTGACCAAGTAGTTTCAAAGGAGAAGATCTTTCCCATTGGGTCAAATTTTATGCAGTTCCATGCTGGCAGTAATTATTGATGAGTGCAGACTGGCCGGACACCTAAGGGTCACTTATGGACTAAGGTGACTAAGTTTGGTTCTAATTTGTCAGGTGGTATTAGAAAGAAGATCTTTTAATGAAAATGTACGATAGACGGCGGATGCCAAACGATGGAAAAAAAAACACCTTGGCTGTAGCCATGTGGCAAAAAAGCAATTGAACTCAGATAATAAGAGTGTAAAAAACATAGTAAAATATAGCTAAAACAAATGCAGTAGACACAAAAATGGCAAACGGCCTAGGTAATGTAACGTTGAATAAACTGACATGATTAGGCATTTCAACAATTTATTCTAATATGGCGCTCTTCTTTCGATTTGTGAACAAACATATGCTGTAAATCCAAAAGAGTATATCCGTAATGTATATCATCAAATCATCAATAATATACACCTTGCATACTTCATTTAAATAAACTAAAAGAATCACCCAAAACAGCCGCATCAAATAATTACAATAATAGAATTTTGCTTTTAAAATAGCCATATTTATTTTTTTTTAGAAAGATTTTATTATTTCATAAGCTTATAAGCCACTTGTATTAAATTAAATGACAATATGGATTTCTCTATGTCAGTTTATGCTTTTTGCATGTTTCCCGACATATTTTAGTTCTAGTTTCAAATCCAATAATTTCCTCAAAGAGCCGCTTCAAATTTTCAAAACGATTGTTAGACATATTAGAATAGAAATAGATAATGGAAATTGGGGGTCTATGCGAATTAGAACATGGTGGGACCCTATATTTGTCTCCATTTTATACCTCGCTATCGCTCGAAATGAAATATCAACAAGTATAAGGTCTGCCAGAGTTGGAATATGCATAGATCCCGCTTGCAATAATCTGTTTCTAAAATAAATTTGTTTAATTTAAAAGAAAAACATTTCTGTTCGAAAGTGGTTTGGACAAGCCTTCTAAATTTCTGCAAAATTTTGAAACAAAATGAGTTCTTACCTTGTTATCTTGACAGATGGAGTGTCTTCTGTAGTACCTAAAAGAAATCATACTCTTAAATTTAGATTAAGTCATAAAAGTGTTTATTGACCTAATAAAATGAAAGTTCTTAAACTACATCCTTCTTTCTCTTCTTTCTTTCAATAAGGGAAATTAAGTTACTCATACGATCTTCCAGTATCATAAAATCAACAAAAAAAGGAAAAAAGAAAAGAAAAGAAAAGAGAGAGAGAGAGAGAAAGAGAGAGAGAAAAGAAGCTCAGAGCTGGCGTTTTGGCTGACCCGAACCAACCATAATACCATATTATTTAATTACATTTGCTTCAATAGTTCCAGCGCAGATGATGATTTACTAATAATTTAATAAGGTCCAACGTTTAAATTTATTTTGCACTGGCGGCTAGGTTTTTGTCGGATCTGACCAATTGGAGAGGAGCTTCCATACATCATTCCAATACAGTTTAGTTTTATTTGTTTTAATAATGATGATTTCTAAAGGGTCCAATATAGAACTATGTTCCAGTGCGCGGCCATTTTTTTTACAAGATCTTCACGAAATAAGCAATCTTTGTAATAGACCTCGTAGAAGAATAGTCCATACATCATTCCAATACAGTTAAGTTACACTTTTTTTCTCAATAGTTAAAGAGCTGATGACGAAAATACTAATACAATTACCTCAAGTCGAATTTGCTTGAATAGCTTAAAAGCTGATGCAAGCTGGGCATGAGAAAATGCCTGCGTTGAATTATCATGAGAATTTGGTTACATCTTTTTTAGAATCGACTAAAATTATCTTTGGTATTTGACTTGACCTCTGAATGAAAAGGCCAACATAGAACACATTATATAAATTCAATATTGATATTATTTAGTGTAGGTCTCATCGGCAATAGACCACATCCGAGTTCTGGTATTCAGATTCACCAGTTGTTGTTTGTCCGCCCTACGTCACAAACGTGTCCGCCCCATGTGACCAACTTCATGACGTTTTAGGCTCTATGACGTGACGTTTTCTATACTGTGACTTATTACAAAGTAGTCTGGTAAATCCTAATACTATAGGTCGGATATGGTCTATTATATCCATATTACAGAAGGTTGTATCGCTCCACTAATTATACTGAGGGCAGTGTAGTATATGTACATGTATTATAAAGTATAAAAATATACCTGTAATTAGTTACTAAATAATTATTTTATTTTTACAATGTTATAGGTAATTAAATGTTGTAAATATTCTATAATACATTGTATTGATTGTTTTTATTTTGTAAGGCCTTAATATGATGTAATTTGTTTGGCCTAGTTATGTAACTTGTTTACAGTAAACAAGGGTCAAGGTTATTACACCTTAGAACATGTGGAATATTCTAGAATTTAAATACAGATTTTAACACATAGATTTTTCTAGAGGTTTTCCTTACATAATCATTCTAGTCATGTCAGTGATTGTCAGTTGATTAGAATGTTCTAGTTATATCTTGTGGATAGATTTTTCTAGAAATAATAAATGTATTTAAAAAGGGTTAGGTCAGTCAGTTTAATAAGTTTATACAGGATTAATTAGTTTATATAGGATTATCACGCACATCTTTCGTATTGGAAATCGACATCAATTATTGTGAATCTATTATCAACTATTTAGTGAGGATTATAAGGAATATTCTATAGGACATTTATTGGTGGAATTAACTGAACTGTTCATTTGGATTATTACTTGGACTTCATTATTGTCAGATAA
>MJUU01028979.1:0-18596 GCA_002080025.1 Modiolus philippinarum
AAAACGAATACATAGCGAATAAGGAACGAATAAGTAACAGCGTTCCATTAGAGAGTGGAGAAGGATATAAACATGTAAACAGGGTGGATTCACAACTACAACTACAACTCTAGCATTAAATACCAGAAAAAAATGCATTTTCGAGTTGTAACGGGTCGAAAACGAATAAGTAGCGAATAGAGAATGAATAAGTAACAACCTTCGGGGAGAGAGTGGAGACGGATATTAACATGTAAACAGGGTGAATTCACAACTAAAAGCACACCTTTACCACTAAATACCAGAAAAAATGCATTCCATAGCTGTAACGGATCGAAAACGAATACATATCGAATAAGGAACGAATAAGTAACAGCGTTCCAGGAGAGAGTGGAGAAGGATATAAACATGTAAACAGGGTGGACTCACAACTACAAGTACAACTCTAGCACTAAATACCAGAAAAAGCATTTCCGAGTTGTAACGGGTCGAAAACGAATAAGTAGCGAATAGGGAATGAATAAGTAACAACCTTCCGGGAGAGAGTGGAGACGGATATTAACATGTAAACAGGGTGGATTCACAACTAAAAGCACATCTATACCATAAGACACCAGAAAAAATGCATTCCCGAGTTGTAACGGGTCAAAAACTAATAAATAGCGAATAAGGAAGGAATAAGTAACAGCGTTCCAGGAGAGAGTGGAGAAGGATATAAACATGTAAACAGGGTGGAATCACAACTACAAGTACAATTCTAGCACAAAAAACCAGAAAAAATGCATTTCCGAGTTGTAACGGGTCGAAAACGAATAAATAGCGAATAAGTAACGAATAAGTAACAGCGTTCCAGGAGAGATCGAGTGGAGACGGATATTAACATGGAAAGAGGGTGGATTCGCAACTAAAAGCACACCTCCACCACTAAATACCAGAAAAAATGCATTCCCTAGCTGCCACGGGTCGAAAACGAATAAATTGCGAATAAGGAACGAATAAGTAACAGCGTTCCAGGTGAGTGGAGAAGGATATAAGCATGTAAACAGGGTGGATTTACAACTATAAGTACAATTCTAGCACTAAATACCAGAAGAAAATGCATTTCCGAGTTGTAAAGGGGCGAAAACTAATAAATAGCGAATAAGAAACTAATAAGTAACAGCGTTCCTGGAGAGAGTGGAGAAGGATATAACCATGTAAACAGGGTGGATTCACAACTACAAATACAACTCTAGCACTAAATACCAGAAAAAAAGCATTTCCGAGTTGTAACGGGTCGAAAACGAATAAGTAGCGAATAGGCAATATATAAGTAACAACCTTCCGGGAGAGAGTGGAGACGGATATTAACATGTAAACAGGGCGGATTCACAACTAAAAGCACATCTATACCTCTTTACTTTTTCATGGCACAACAACATCCAAACCAACCAGCTCCAAATAAAAAGAGAAAATCAGATGATTCTATTCCTGAAGTTGAAGACTGTAATTGGCCTAAGTTTATTGTGTTGAGTGGATCTACAGAGAAATTAGTTTCAAAAATTAAAATTACAAAAACAGGAAAACAGCAAACACCTACAATGGCCAGGAACTACAATCACATGCCACAATTTACAAGCAAACTGCACCAGAAAAACAATAATGAAAACAAGAGACAAACATAAATAACGATAGGAACTCGGGATAGCCGGACTTGGTACCAGCACAAGTAAAAGCCAGTGGTAGGGTTAAACCGGTTTATGTGTACCCAAACCTCCCCTTTCTCTATCCCGTTTCCCTATAGTATCATAAACATGCGAATAAAACCCAATACAGGTAGACTACTAACTCAATGACCACTATCTTGGAACAGAAAAAGCATAAGACAAAACGTAATTTTGAAAGAAGGGTCAAAGTGTGCTCGTCGCTAAACTGCCGGCTAGCTCAACGAATCTAGTCTGCTGGTAAAACACTGTCGCACAACGGAACGAAGAAAAATCAAACTCAAAACTCCCCGAAGGGTTTGGTAAAGAGTCTTCATGTATTTCAGTAGACATCGACAGTATCAGTGAGAGGCCAGTATATATGTAAAGTCTTCAGGTCACTGGAATCCAATGCTAATTTAAGGGATTTGTTCAGAATATCTCGTCGATATCCACTATTACGTAAATAATGTAAGTTACGTCCCAGTTTCTCTGGATTATTTATCAGTTTTTGACATTTTTTAACAACATTTCCATAAAATCGAGGATGAGAAATGCCCTTTGCAATTAGCTGTTTGCGAGTCACGTCATATCTAGATATCAAATGTTCATATCTTCTGTAAAACTTCTTAAAAGTATTTAATAATTTATGAAATCTGTAACCTTGTTGTAAAAGTTTGGATGTGAGAGTAAGGTTACGCTCATTCAAATCATCAAGGGTGGAACAAATGCGAGCGAATCGTACAAGTTGAGATATATACACACCGTAGGATGGAGCTAGGGGAACGTCGCCGTCAAGAAAGAGGAAATTAGTAAATGTAAAATCAAAATCATCCCTTTTATCATAAACTTTAGTTTTTATTTTACCAGAGTCAATGGTGATACTTAGATCTAGAAAAAGGGCAGTATTTAGAATCATTGTTTGTCTTATTTAGTTTCAGTTGTTGTTGTGGGTAAATGGTGTCAACATAAGCTAAAAACTGTCAAAATAACCTTTTTTTATACAGAAAACAATTCAGAGCATTGCCGGAACCGTAAAAAATGTTTCAAGAATGAGATCAGGTCACTTTAAATCGAAACAAATTCTAAACAACAAAGTCATAACCTATTATTCACCAACCCAGTAGTCAGTACTTCGGTGCTGACCCGAAAACCGATTTTTTGCAATATCTAAATTTTACCGAATTTTGTTTAAAACTAAGGAGTATCTCCCTCATGCATAGCTCTGTCCTTAGCTGAATTTATGGCTTTTCTATTTAGACCCTTTTGGGGTTTGTTCTCCATCAGATTTTACACGTTTTGGTTAATGGACTTCCATATGTTTTGGTTTTATCTGCACTGATGAGACATAACTTGTCGAAATGCGCATATGCAGAAAAAAAATTAATAGTAACTTCGGTATTTTGATATCTATTAAAAATTTCTAAAATCTTGGATTTCGACGTTTCAGCCTCTCCTCATAAAACACTAAATATCAGTCGGGGTATTATGAGAGACAGAAGTCAGTACTTATCTGATCTGAAGGATGAGGAAATATGTTGGGGATTATCTACTCAAGGTGTCACAAAGGTGCAAAGATTTGTGTCCAAAAATCTGAAACACCAGTTAAATTAAACACCATTTTATTAACATTCAATACTCCTGTTCCTTCAACATCTTTAAAAATTGGCCCCTTTGGTATAAAGGTGGACAAATTTGTCCCACACCCAGTCAGATGTTTCACTTGCCAAAAGTTAGGGCATGGCTCCAAACAATGTAGGGGCAAGCTAAAGTGTTTCAGATGTGCGGAAGAGGGTCATGAAGGCACTGACTGTAGTAATGCACTAAAATATGCTAACTGCAGCGGTGAACATATGGCCTCCGCACGAGACTGTCCCCTTTATATCAAAGAAAAGGAAATTTTGAAGATTAAAACAGAGAAAATCATGACTTACAGTGAAGCACGTCATCATGTCAACTCATTGAATAAAGTTACGACAGCAACTTCATCATATGCAGATAAAGTCAGACAACGACCTTCTTTATCTCATATGGAGACCCAGACAATTTTATCCTGGCCACATGACAAAGAGAACCCCACATTGTTGCCTGTGAAAACTGTTTCTTACTCCGACTAAATATAAACTAAACAGGAAACAAACAGTAAATTCATCAACCCAGTCAACACAATCGTCTACCCAGTCTACTCAATCGTCAACTCAAAGGAAAAAAAGAATCATCTATTACTTCAAAGCCTTCCAAAGCAAAACCTGATTCAAAGTTAACTCGTTCAAGTGTAAATAAATCTGCAGAACGTTCATCGTCTGCTGATAAAATTAAATCCAAATGTGCCAATTGCCAAAGACAGAGCAGGCGTGGTAGTTCTAATTTGTCTGTTAGCACGTCTAATAGATATGAAAGCTTGTCTTCAGACGAAGACACTGGCACATCTAAAACATCCGGTCCACACCAAAAACTGTGGTGGGATGTAAGCATTTGGGAACCATTTGATTCTGACATGGATACATCCGAGCCGGATAACAACATTGAAAGTGAACGACCACACAGTAGGTCTTCGTCTGTAAGTGGTTCATCGTCTCGTCATCTCTCGGTTTCCCGAAAGGGAAATATCTCACCAATACGACTAAAATGAACAATATAATTCAATGGAATTGCCGAGGTTTTAAGATAAATTTTATTGAAAAATTACTTTATTAATTCAAGCTTTTGATCCTGTAGCATTTTGTCTTCAGGAAACGCACCTGAAGAAAAGTGATACGTTAAATGTAAAGAACTATTCCCTCTACAGCACTTATGTACCTGAGAATGAACGAGCTGCTGGTGGCTCAACCATTCTTGTCAACAACAATATTTTCCACAGTACTGTTGATCTAATTACCGATCTTCAGGCTGTTGCAGTGAGAATTTCTTTAGATAAAACGATCACATTATGTTCTGTATATTTACCACCACATTTCAACCCAAGTCCGAGTCAACTTAAAAACTTGACAGACCAATTTCCCTCCCCATATATGATAATGGATGATTTCAATACGCACAGTCCATTGTGGTGCAGTTCTGCTTTGAATGACAGAGGTAAAAAGATTGAAGACATAATGTCGCAGGAAAGTTTGTGTATCTTTAATGACGGTTGAAACACCTATTTACATCCTGGTGATGGGGCTTACTCAGCTATAGACCTAACTATAACTGACCCATCTCTACTGTTGGACTTCTCCTAAAAAGTACACGACGTCTTATGTAGTAGTGATCACTTCCCGATCATTCTTCAACATTTTTATTCTACTACCTACCGGAGAAAAGCCGTAGTGCTTTCAATTTGATAAAGCTGATTGGTCACTCTATGAAAATTTATGTAGAGAAGAATTGAAATCTGTATTGTTTGAAGATGTTCTTGATCCCTTAAGTCTTTTCAGTGAAATATACTTTCCATTGCAGATAAATCTATACCGAAAACCTCGGCAAACCCAAAACGGCTTGGGAAACCCTGGTTTGACGATGACTGTGATGATGCTCTGAAAAATCGTAAAAAGGCAGAGCAACTTTTCAAGAAACATCCAACGACGGACAATCTTGGCAATTTTCGCGTTTTTCGTGCAAAAGCTCGAAGAACCTTGAAACAAAGAAGACATACTTCTTGGCGCAACTTTGTCTCTAAATTAAATTGCCACACCCCTATGAACAAAGTATGGAATATGGTACAAAAAACTCAAAGGTAAAAATAGGAAAGCTAATGTCCATCACATCAAAAGCGGACAAGATATTTAACATCTGAAAAAGATATTGCAAATAAAATTGGAGAACTTTTGAGAAACATTCTTCTTCTAAAAATCTAGGACCCACATTCCAAAGAATTAAAGAACAAAAGGAACGAAACAAACTTAACTTTAAATCTAAAAATACAGAGGAATACAATAGATTATTTTCGATGGATGAATGGAAACAATCCTTGGATAAGGCACATGACACGGCATGTGGCCCTGACGATATCCATTATCAACTCCTTAAACATCTTCCTTCAACAACGCTTGAAATTCTTTTAAACTTTTTTAAATAAAATTTGGGAAACAGGGAAACTACCACCTATGTGGAAACAAGCAACTATAGTACCTATTCCAAAACCGGGTAAAGATAATTCTGAACCATCTAATTACAGACCACTAGCAGTAACTAGTTGTGTCTGTAAGACAATGGAACGGATGATAAACAACCGGCTTGTTTGGTATCTCGAATCGAACGGTCTTCTGTCGTACATCCAAAACGGATTTCGACAAGGTCATACAACAATAGGCCATCTACATGTAGTTCGATTCGAAACATTTATCAGAAATACTTTTTTAAGAAAGAACATGCAGTCTCTATCTTTTTCGATATTGAAAAAGCATATGACACAACATCCAAACATGGCCTTTTAAAAGATCCTCTTGATGTGGGGTTGAATGGAAGTTTATCAAATTTTATTGAAAATTTTCTCAAGGATCGTGAATTCAATGTTAGAGTCAACTCTACATTTTCTGACTCGTTTGAACGAGAGATGGGTGTTCCGCAAGGAAGCATCCTCTCTGTCACACTATTTAGTATTAAAATAAATAATTTGGTCCAGGTTTTAAAAGATAATATTGATGGATCTCTTTATGTAGATGATTTTCTGATTTGCTATCGTGGCAAAAACATGAATAATATAGAAAGGCAATTGCCACTCTGCTTAAACAGAATTGAAAAATGGGCTGTTGAAAACGGTTTTAAATTTTCCAGCTCTAAAACAGTTGGAATGCATTTCTGTTGTAAACGGAAAATGCACCCAGATCCAGTGCTAAAAATGTACAATAGCCCTCAAGGCATTAGATATTTTAAAAGTTGTGTCGAGTACCGACTGGGGTACGGAGAGCACTGTTTTATTAAATTTATATCGATCGTTGATTCGATCAAAACTAGATTATGGATGTTTTATTTACTAGATACCGTTCACCACCAAGGTTTGCGTCTTTCATTAGGTGCATTCAGAACTTCTCCTGTGGACAGTCTCTATGTTGCAGCTAATGAACCAGACGTATTAAACTTGGCTTACAATATGCAACAAAGCTTTAAGCGTATCCTTCCAATCCTGCTCACAACTGTGTTTTCAAACCTCTTCATAAAACTGCCTATGAAAAACGCTCAAACGTTATACAACCTTTTGGTCTTCGTATCAAACCACACCTTGAATCTGCTAATGTAAGTTGGCGTAAAACATCAATCAATCAATCATTAACATCCTAATTTGACTCTTTTTTTCTCTCTCCAAAATCAATACCTGCCTTACCTTTCAAGTACTTAGCGATCTAAACAAGTTTGTTTTTTAATCAGATGAAAAATTATTGTCAAGGAACAAAATATTTAAGAAATTTTTAATAAACAATGAAAGGATATGGAGTAAATGTAGTGAGACAAAGTCTCACAAATACTTGGTAGAACCAAGCAAAGAACACTTTTATTGTTGTCCTTCATCTTCACCTTGAAGTCACCATGAGGCCTTTTGGTTGTACGCTTTCTTAGATATCATCTAGAAACAATAATTTTACGAACTTCTCTGAAATAAGAAATCAAAATCTTATAAAAGTTACGCTAATGACAGAAAAGGTAGAAAGGACAGACCCAAAACATATTCAGCTATATTATGGAGTGATATTACGTTTATCAACAGTCCTGAACCAAAGAGTTGGTTGTTGTACCGTGCATCACATAATGCGGAAATTGGCGTCGATGCAGGCCAGACCTTTCCAGGGTGCGTTTAACAACTTCCCTTTGCTCCTGCATATCTCTGTAGTTCACCTCAATCATAGTCTCGACGCACTGGTTGGACTGTCTGCATATCTGTTTTGTGTGGTGCAGGGTGGGTGATAGTCCTCAATATCTTGCAAAAACTGCTGTATCCACGAGTGCAGCTTGCAGTGTAAGATTGCGGGTTTCAACTATTCCGCCTTTCTTTCTGTCCTCGATCTCCTCATACAGTGGGTACATGACAGAACTAGTTAACAGTGTGAAAACTACTTTCTCCCTTCAGCACAAGGTACGTTGCTGTTCTGTGTTATAGTCAAACTCAAAATTGCCAGGACATTTTGGGAACTGTGCCATATGTTCATGAAAATCTTTTGTGAAAAATTAACATCTTGTCAACATTTAAAAAGTGTCTTTGTCTCCCTTTGTTCATGTATCCAAGTAGCGATCAAGTGCATCAGATTCACTTGCCTTTGGACGGAGCACTGTGATAGCTGGTGGGTTGTCAACTTTGGATGGCTAAGTTCTTGTTCAAAAGTGGAATAACTTTAGTGTCTAAAGTCTCTCCTTTTGTCTTCCCAGCATCTGGTCTAACAAATTTCTTCCTCCCCGTCTTTTTTCTCATTTATCACTGGAAATCTCCTTCCACTCATCATAACCCTTCTAAAACATACCACTTTTTTTGCTCTGCTTGCTTCGGACATTTTAGAAGTCTGTTGCATGCCATGATGTTGCTGATGTTTTTATACCTTTCCAGATTCATCAATCGCATTTGACAAAATGTCAGAACAGTAAAAAAAGCGACACCATTGAGATGCCAGTGATGCGAAGCTTTCCGTACCTTTTTGACAATGATGACCATTTCAATACAATTCTTCCATGGACAGTTATCTTTGACTTCAGACCTAGGTGAGAAGTACCATAGACCCATCAACCACATACCAGTACTCCACATTCTTAGCAGTACAAATCATGATGTAACATTCAAGGAATGTTGAAATAAGCACAACGTATAAAATGCATTATTAGTCAGAGAAAAATCATATAATTTTTACAAAAATAATTAAAAAAACAGGAAAGCTGTCAATGTGACAGCAAACCGTTTTTTTACATGGACAGTATATCTTACACATGGGTTGACCCAGAAAATTTGAAATGTACTTATAATTTTCATTAATTTTCAATGTGAAACCTTCCACTGTTTCTGCATTATAAAACTTTCCTGTCTATTAAACTAAAGGAGATTTGTTCTGGACAAATGGGACACCCTATTCAAGTTCAACAACTAGTGATTTTGGCATTATTCATTAAAAACATAATAACATGCACACCTTTGATATAAAAACTTTCTGGTTTGAAAACTGTAGAAGATTTGCTCAGGACAAATGGGTCATTCTGTTGGCAGACATTTGACGTAAATTTAATGTAAAAATGACTAAGTTCAACAACTATATTAAGCATAAATTATCAAAAATCAAAATCAAATTACCATGCACACCTTTGATATATATACAACTGATCTGCAAATTAAAACTTCATGTCTCAAATACTGTACGAGATTTGCTCCGGACAAAGGGGTACCCTATTGTTAAAAATTTGATGTAAAAATGACTAAGTTCAACAACTAATATTTTTGACAAAAATTATCAAAAATTAAAATCAAAGTACCATGCACACCTTTGATACATGTATATGTACAAATGATCTGCAAATAAAAACTTCCTGTCTCAAATACTGTAGAAGATTTACTTCGGACAAAGGGGGTACCGATATCATGCCTGACTGAAATAACGACAATAACTTGATTAAATATTCAACCTAGCTAATGTTGTTCTCATTCATGACATTCACTCTGTTATGGGACGTGCGAGCTAAAAAGGGGGGTTAAGACGAAGAATAAAAGAAGTACCGTTTTACAGATTAAAGTGAACAAAAATAATGTTAATTGTTATAAAGAAAGTTAAACTTACAGTAATCAGTCAAAAGGTATAGTCCCTGTGGTCAAGTATGAGTATTTAACCAGTCATTTCCATTCAATCAAGAAGACCCAAATATTGCGTCTGCCTAGCTCAGTGCCCAACTACGTTCTGCCCAAAAACAAGAGCACAGAAAGAAAATCTAACCGCCAAAGCCTCTTAACCAATCAAAACCTTATATTTCAAAAGAATAACCCCCGTGATCAATAGATAACCAATCAGGTACGAGTAAAGTTACTCGTGACGTTTTCAAATGGAAAATATCCCTGGACAAGTTACTCTACAAATTTAAATAAGTAACCCGTTCTAAATATGAATTTTAAATAATAATTTCATTAATAAACAAACAAATACTAAATTACATAATATGAATAAGTGATTAAAATATCACTCTGCTACACTATGAGGCCTTCAACAAAGAGCCAACACTTCTACCTCACAATAAGCTCAAAACGATCCCTAGCACCGATTTAAGCGCAATTCCCTTGCTAAATATTACACACAACTACAGCCATGTATCCATTTAGTCATGGATACAGGGTCGTCAACAAGCATAATATTGGAAAAAATACTCTTACAAACAATGTCATCCTTTGCCGGACAAAGCGACAAATAGACAGCATATGTACACAAATGTATAAACGCACAACATACAAACCAGCTTTCACTTAATCTGTTAGTAGATTAGGGTTCTTTAGTGTTGACCTTATTGACCCTGACCAACTTACCAACTGGCGTACTAACATTGACCTACTTACCTTAACCTAATGACCTTGACGCGCTGACATACTTGCCTAATCTTACTACTGGAATACATGATTACAATGTATTGATCTCATTGCAATGCCATATTTATATAATAAAATACGGAAATTTTTGCATATAGCCAATTCGACAAATTATGTCCCTTCAGTGCAAATCAAATAAAAAAATTCGGAAATGCATAAATCCAAATATGCACTAAAGCTGATAAAGGGCAAATGAAGAATTAGATATAAACTGAAAAACCAAAATCAGCTGAGGACAGATGTATGCAAAAGAAAACCGTCTTTAGTGTTAACAAAGTTCAAAAGGACAAGGTAGAATAAGGGCCCTTTTTAAATAATTCAATAGTGACTTATTTTGAACGACATAAAAAAATTATACAAAATTTTCATGCAATTGTGATTCGGCCTTTTTGGTTGCCTAGCAACCGAAACTCAATGTTATCCTACAGAATCAAGTTTTAACACCCGTAAATCACAAACATGTATAATATGGCTGCAATCTCAGTCCATTTCATACTACAACCTATAAGACTATAATATATACATCAACAAACATTTTTCACTAAGTTTCTAGTACATAAAGCACCTTAGCAACGCTAATTTGTCCTTGGCAACGACTAAAACTATATAAACTGATATTCTTTATGTTTAATGTTGAAATTATTCTTCTTACCAGTAAACAATAAAAACTTCCTAAGCAACGGCAGATTTTCCATAGCAACCAAACTTTTCCTCGAGCAATGGTTACGTTTCGATTCTTCATTTTGTTATTGA
Source organism: Modiolus philippinarum (assembly GCA_002080025.1). NCBI lineage: Eukaryota > Metazoa > Mollusca > Bivalvia > Mytilida > Modiolidae > Modiolus > Modiolus philippinarum. The sequence continues at coordinate 10,936 of MJUU01028979.1, forward strand.
AGCTCGTCAATTGAATTTTTGTATTCAAAATATGACATCAGAAGGTTGTAAAATCAGTTTCACATTTTTCTCTGCTAGAGCCATCTAATTTTTATAGAGTAAAGACTAAATGATGTCTTTTATGGTGTCATAATATCATGTTTTTCGTAACCAAGCTATTTTCTGAGTACGGGAATGTTTCATTATATCAAGTCATAAATCTTTTCATCTGCTGCACATTTTTTATTTCCCTCTTCGACGGATTGTTTACTATGGTAACCAGCGCGGATTTAGGGTTGGAATAAGGGCATGCGTTCCCTTGAAACCAGACAAAAGTAATTTTTTAAGGGGGTCAGTGGTAAAGTCAGGGTTCTGGCCAACATTTGTCTAACCTTGCGTCTCGCTAGGCTCCGCGATTTTTTTTTTCGATAGCGCCCTGACTTCAAATCCTGCCGGGATCTTCCTTGTAGCTAATATGAAAAATAGAGCAGTGCTCAAGGTCCCCCGCCTTAGAGTTGTATGTTCCTTTTACCTGAAAAACGGTACAAGATGAAAAAAAAAATGTTTGGGGAGAGTTTTATTGCATTTTTCACGAGGAAGCATTTGCAAAAAACCCCATCAGAATCCGATGAAAAATTAAAAAAAATTTTTTTTTGGCACCCCCCCCCCCCCAACACCTTTGACCCAAATTATCTTGAAAACGGTAAGAGAAACCAGAAATCTGTTGGCACAAGTATGAAAGCATTCATTGAGAGGAATCTAAATGTAAAAATCACATCGAAATCGGATTAAAAATAAATATTACCCACACGGACCAAATTTTGGTGCAATAAATTCTAGTTTTAGAAATTGTGACCTTGACCTTTGACCTACTGACCCCAAAATCAATAGGGTTCTTGCCCTTCCCTATTCCTTCCATCTGTATAAGTTTTGTTTAAATAGGGCAAGGGATACTCAAGTAATCATCCGGAAACGACATCCGGAAACCCCCACCCCCTCCCAACACCTTTGACCCCAATTATCTTGAAAACGGTAAGAGATACCAGAAATCAGTTGCATATGAATGAAAGCATTCATTGAGAGGAATCTAATGGAAAAAATCCCATCAAAATCGGATAAAAAATAAAAATTTCCCACACGGACCAAATTTTGGTGCAATAAATTCTATTTTTAGAAATTGTGACCTTGACCTTTGACCTACTGACCCTAAAATCAATAGGGTTCTTGCCCTTCCCTATTCCTTCCATCTGTAGAAGTTTTGTTTCAATCTGGCAAGGGATACTCAAGTTATCATCCGGAAACGACATCCGGAATGATGGAATGACGGAATGACGGAAAGGCGAATTCTATAGTCCTCCGCTTTCGCGAAAGGCGGGGGACAAAAAGAAAGGAAATGGTGGGTAATTATCAAGGAGACAACATCCCATCTCCCGATTTAAACGACCAAAAACAAAGCATCTACTGTAGGTTTCTTAGCAATGTTTATTTAGATATCCACTACAATTAGCCTAATGTGTTTTCATTTACATCTTATGTTTTCTGTAATATGTATATTGTACCTTATGGGGAAAGAATTTATGGAGAAGGATTATATATGGTCCGTCTGCTGCCTGATCCTTTTAAGATTATACTGAATGCAAAAATAGCAATGTTTGTTTTTGTTTTGCTCTAAGTATTCCAAAAATATTACAAGCAAAGGAGTTAGAATCACTCAACTATTTTTAAATTCACGGTTTCTTAGATTCTAAAGCAATGTCTACCAATCCATTATGCTCAATAAAAAACTTGTTTTATATTTTAAATACATGCTTAACGCATATTTTTATCAGATTATGCAGTCTATTGAATTATGTGTACCTTGGCTATAGGTAAACTGCATATTAAGTACAAATTAAGTAACACTGGGTCAACTAATCTTCAACAAGAAACATATAAACAACATTGTCTCTACCTTTTTTAGCACGAACAAAACTAAATATTACCGACTTAAAAGAGCTTTTCTTGTTATAACCTCATTTGATGTATAGTAAAGATTAAATGAGTGATAAAATTCCTACAACTATTATAATATACCCATTTAAATGACTAAAATCTCACAGAAAGTAGACCCTGTATAAACACTCATTACGAAGATGAGCTAAGTAAAAAACTCAAGTCACACATGGTACATATATAACAACAGGACTGGCTTAGATAAAGTGTTAAAAGATCGAACCTTCATCTACATTTATAAACGTAAACGTTACTTGCATGGTCCATTTTTCTACGTTTCCTGACGGCTATATTTGATGAAGTGAGGACGATCTGAAAAAAATGAAGTCCATTGTTACAGTTTGGCCCATGAGAACATTTTTGTGTTTTATTATAGTCAAATGGTATGAATATATTCCCCGCTGGATGCCATTATAAGGTAAAATGCGAACTTACTGGACATCTTTTCAAAAGCAGATCATATATGTATAATATGCGATCTCCTAAACACAAAGCTTTTCTCCTCTGATGGTAATTGATAATAAGGTATAAATATAAACATTAAAAATTTTCCAAGCGCATTATAAAAGGATCATTCTTAAAATACGTCAAAACGTCACATTTTTTTCAGGTTGAAAAATGAAGAAAAAACGTTAAGACACCGTTTCATTGCTTGTGGTCATCTTAGATGAGGTACAAACATAAAAAAGAAAATAAAAATTTTAAATGACACAGCCTTAACACTGTTGGGAGATATTACAAGTTTTCAAATAGAATCGATTTATACCAAAGCAACCGAAATATGTGTAAATTGATGGAAGGCAAATGACCAGAAAGTTTTCTCGCAATTGTTTCGATGAGTGCCCTGTGGTTATTTATATGAATTCTTCCAAACCTGCGCTTTTGGTTTTCTTGAACTTACTATAAGGTGTGAGTAAAATTCATCACTGTGACTTCCAGAGGAAGAACAACGATAAAAACATTGTATAATTCCTTGTTTAACCGCGTATTTTCAGACACTTTTTACTCCATATCGTTTCATTGTTAATTGCAAGTTTGTAGATAAAATCTTATTCTAGCTAGCACTGAAACACTAGCTTTTTGGTTGTTGAACATCAACGGGGACTATCCTTCCACCAGAAGAGGTGTCCATCAAATGATTAACAAGACACTGTTATTTCACGAAAGGATATGGAGTAAATGAACATGAGACCATAACACAAATGTTTACTCCAACTGCAATAATTTTAATGAGCTGTACTAGGAATTTAGTTTCTGCACATGGTCATGTCTAAAACTCTATTTTCTCCGGTGCAAATTAAAACAAATCATTTGGAAATTAATAACCCATAAAAGCTGACAGAGAACAAATTATCAATAAGATCTAAATAAAAAAAACAAAATTATGTAAAGACAAACCTATACAAGAGGGAGATACATCATAGTTTGAATCAAACTTCATGCATTTGGATATTGCAAGTTTCAAAATTCAATTGATTTATTGCAAGCACCAAAGCACTGTAGGACCATCAGTCCACCAATGAAAATAAAAATAAAAAATAATAATATAAATTTTAAAAAATAAAATGTGGATGAAAAGTAACACTGTCCATACTGATATTATTCGTTGAAGATGGTTATTTGAATCCTCAAACTTTTGTTCCGCCATTATTTCAGTCTATAGTTTACATTATCAATATATTGTAGTTTTTACTGATTTTTGTCGATGTGAGATTTAATTCATCAAAAAAAACTTTAATCTCCTACTGCATTGACATTTGCATATTCATTACTATTACCAGTCCTGTAAAAAATAAATATCGATTGTAAGTATAATGTGAACCCCATATGGAAATTTGAAACCAGGAACGTTGATTAATGTACTTCAGTGGTACTGTGAGACACATCTGTATAGCAATAAAGGTATAACCAAGCAACGGAACAACTTTGTGATTTATTGTTTTTCATCTTGAAATCACTTAAAGGACTAATAAAATAAAATGAAGCGCAATATACGGACATTTAGTTCTCACATGCCATTCAAATAACTAAATGCCAAAGTTACTGTGAATTTATTTTCTGCATATGCGCATTTCGACAACTTATGCCTCTTCAGTGCAGATATAATCTAAACGTTTGGAAAACCATGTACTCAAAGATGTTCAAAAACTGAAAGAGAACAAATATTCAACATAAAAATATTCAACAGATATAGCCATGAGACCCTAGATGCATGGTCTTCCCCATGCTTCAGAAATAATTCGATGTGCCTAGAGAATTAGAATCTCATGATTCATGTATGCATGCATCATTCGTCATCTGAGAATGATATATCTAATGTGTAATCTCAACCAGGGGAAGTCAAATTGTTTTAAAGAAATGACTTAGTACTATATAAATGTAAAACTTCAGTCCGCAGTTGCGAATCTATAGATACAATATGTGTACTTTGTCGAAAAAAAAATAAAATTTATTTGACGAGGTTTAGAAACCGGTAGAAATGCGAGGTGTACCTAGCATTTCTCGCCTGTTTCGCAGCGAGTACAAATAAATTTTATATTTCCAACGATGAACGTATATTGTTTTTATCCTGCAAGCATTTAAATCCTTTTTAAAAAAATGCATTTTCTTTAAGAAGCGGGACCAGGAAGATAGTAAACAACTTCGGCCAATTTGGTATACATCAAAGTATTCGAGGTTTTCAAACCGGTCGCCCTGTCTTTTCTTCGTTCCAAACCGCGGACCGGTTAATAGTCTACATGACGAATAAGAAAAAAAAATATTCGTAGGGTCGTATTTGTCTAGTAAATACCACCATTGCAGGATTAAACATTATACTTGTCAACCAACCCGCAAATGCGACTATAGAATTCATGAGTTGTTATCATTAAGTGTTTCAATTCCTTTTCTTGGAGGAGTAGTTCTATGGTTATTCATATACATCTTTTTGTACAGTTCTCATATATAGGGAAGCTCTAGCAAATTGTTTTAGCAACATATGAACACTATATATAACTATTCCGAGATTCTGATGATCTCAAAACATGAATTCAACGAATGATCAAATAAAGCAGGATTTAACGAGTACGCGCAGCGCATGCGTGATCTACAGTTTTTCCAATCGTTGAATATATATATACAATATATGTACATTGTCGGAAAATATAAAATTTATTTGACGAGCTTTAGAAACAGGTAGAAATGCGAGGTTTACCGAGCATTTCTCGCCTGTTTCGCAGCGAGGACAAATAAATTTTATATTTCCGACAATGTACGTATATTGTTTTTATCCTGCAAGCATTTAAACCATGTTTAAAAATGCATTTTCTTAGTGAAGCGGGACCAGGAAGACAGTAAACAACTTCGGCCATTTTGGTATAATCCCTGACGTCATAAGAGAATTTACACTGTGACGTCAAAGTATTCGAGGTTTCAAACCAGTCGCCCTGTCTTTTCTCCATTCAAAATCGTGGACCAGTTACCAGTCTATCCTACGAATACGAAAAAAAATATTCGTAGGGTCGAATTTGTCTAGTAAATACCACCATTGCAGGATAAATTTGATTTTTTTTTTTGCCTTCCTATGAAGTTGTTTTTACCTCTTATGTCACGTAGAATGTTGTTAGTTTAACACGGAGGACGGTCTTTCCTTACAGTAATTAATCAACGGGGAATATAAATGTCAGCAGTATCAGTAATAATTTTAGTTACTTCGTTTACAATGAAGTCAATATCATTATGATTCATTCTTCATTCTTAGATTTAAATGGAGTGTTTATATAAACGTACCTAAGATTTCCATAATTACCACTTAGTTCAGTTGAACCTCCGTTAAAAGTTATAGCTTTACTGTCGTGATTTTCGTATTGAGAACTATCAGATGTACTGTTTATTATAATTCCATCATATGCTGTGCTGGTGCTGTCTTGGGCTGGAAATTGCCCAAGTCTTAAATCATCGTAATTATTCTGAAGTTTTGATCTGCAAGGAAAATTCGTCAACATCATATACATGTAACTTAACCGTAGAAGTCGAGGAAATATTTAACATACCATGTGGCTTACAACAGCAAATATGAATGAATTAAAAAGACATTAAACAGGTTCTCTAAAAATCATACTGAGAGGAAATGAAGTTTGCCTACGAAAGACACTGATAAGCCATCTATATCTCTTTTCATCTTTTTTTTATTGTGCTTGAAGAACGAAAAAAAAAAATCAGTCGTGCGCATTCATTAAATCGCCTGAAAATTTGAGCTACTGTAAATAAAAAAAATATCAATGACAACGAATAACAGCTAGGCTAAAAATGTTGCAGCTGNTAACATACCATGTGGCTTACAACAGCAAATATGAATGAATTAAAAAGACATTAAACAGGTTCTCTAAAAATCATACTGAGAGGAAATGAAGTTTGCATACGAAAGACACTGATAAGCCATCTATATCTCTTTTCATCTTTTTTTTATTGTGCTTGAAGAACGAAAAAAAAAATCAGTCGTGCGCATTCATTAAATCGCCTGAAAATTTGAGCTACTGTAAATAAAAAAAAATATCAATGACAACGAATAACGGTTAGGCTAAAAATGTTGCAAAACAACGGAGAACAGCTGACGATGTTGGTCATATAAAACGGCAAGGCTAAGAGTAGACAATTCAGGCCGTTACAGTGGTACTAACATAGATCTGATTTAAAGATTTTAAGATGTATCAGTATTGAATATTTCCGATGATATTATTTATTTTATCTGTTAAAATGGAATTGATGAGAACGTGCACGTCTTATATATATATAGTCTGACAAAACTACCAACTAGAAAAGCTTAATGGATATCGGGTCGTCGATACAGGACAATACAGCACAAACCAAATAATTATTTAAGTCTAGAAGATTGGGCAGCGATATCGGTCAAATATATAAAAGTTGTTAAAAATAATGTGACAAAATTTTCTGTCAACAAATGACTTTCTTCAGTGTCTTATATTTGTGAACTAATATTTGTACATACCTAATCTTTCTGTTTATATTCCAGCATATTATCATGACGGCAATAAGGGCAACTAATAAAACAGCTGCAATTACTCCAAACACAATTCCTGCAAATGCATAAAAATTGGATAGGTATAGCAAAGCATACTCAATCATTTATTTAAAATCCCTTTTAAGAAAGTTTTCTTAAAAATATCATCACATGATTGCCTAATCATATTGCATTCTCTAGTTAAACATGTGTTCACAAAGAAAGTATTTCAGGAGCTAATGAAGTCTGTTATGTGAGATAAGATGAAGACCGTTGTTTGAGATCAGGTGAATAAATGCTGAAGCACATTTTATTTGTCAACAACCCTGAGGTGAAAACTTTGACTAACCTAAGATGGCATTGTTGTTCTAAAAGAAGAAATAAAGTAAGCTTAGCAATTTTTGCGGTATACTTATTGTAGCATTTTTCGCGGTTGACAAAAAAGTTTATACTTGAATATTTCAGATACAATCATAGAATACTTTTTATATTTGTTGTTCCTAAAAACCGCAAAAAAAAACTTATACCCGCGAGTATGTCCAAGTTCAAGAAACCGCAAAAATAGTACGTTTAACGTATATATATCTATTCCAATATTAATATTCGATAACTTTTTTAACGCATTACCTTCTATAGCTGTACTTCCATCTCGTTTCTGAATTTTAATTGTTGTTGTTGGTATTATGATGCC
>MJUU01028983.1:0-15516 GCA_002080025.1 Modiolus philippinarum
GTCCAGTTTCGTCCTGATAAAACGGGGCGGGGTTTAATTTTTCTGTTGAAAAGTATTATAAACATTTACTATAGGTGCAATATCGCTTAGCCAGATTTATAAATATAGATATGATATAAAAGAATAAGAACAGTAATGTATAAATTTAAAACCAGAAGTTAATAAATAAAGATGAGGTATTGTGCAATAATCAATAATCAATAATATACAAATACTATAAAAAAACTTTTCAATTGTGTTAAACAAAGCGTGATTGTAGTTTGTGGAGATACTTAGGCAAGGGAGAACGAAAGGTCGAAAGAGATAGAATTGCGTTTTTTGCGGAAGAATAAAGAGCTTCCCTAGGAGAATACAAAAAAATTTTAGAGGTTTGATCGAATCAGTGACTGTTTTATCACATGCGCAAAAGAAGTATCGAGAAAGGCTTACTTCAAGTATTGATTTGAGTAAAGCTACCAAACCCTTTTCAATCAAACACGCAATTTTCTATCCGAGGCTATTCCATAGCCAAGCGTATCGTTTTTATTTCATAAAAAACCATTATCCGATTTATATCATCCACTTATGTTTATAAAGTCCCCTCGTGTTTTCTAGTTATATAGCTGTTCATTTGTTTTAACAATGGCAGAACTCTATGACATTGGTAGAACAACGAATTTTCAATTTATAACAAGGGCATCGCATAGTATTTCATTTTCGAAAAATAATTGATATTCAAATATTTGTTCTTGTAAAATACTTCAATGTGTTCTTCCATTTTTTAAGTTCACTTATGAAACATAATGATCAAAAGTTTGAACTGTTCTCAAAGATTTAAGAGTTCGAAGCAAAACATCTATTTTTACACAATTAGAAAACTAATATTATTCTTTCGAAATCAATCTTTTAATTAAATGATCACCAAAACAGTGGAATAACATATTACTATCTATAAAACTAATAATGTTTTACTTCTCTACCACTGTTTCTATTGGTTTAAGTTAGTAGAATCCAGAATCCTACTAGTACAAATTGGGATATCTCAATTTCTCCTAGGAGAAATTGGAATTCCAATTTATACTAGATTAAATTCAGAATTCTGATTTGTCCCAGTAGAAATTGGAATTCCAATTTGTACTGGATTAAATCCAGTTCAAATCAGGATTCTAATTTGTCCCAGGAGAAATTAGAATTCCAATTTGTACTAGGAGGATTCTGGATCATACTGGATTCCAATTTGTACTGTAACATATATACTCCATATGCTGGAAAAGTGGGTATATTGATGTTAAGAAAGGGAAAGGTCACAGTTGGGAAGTCAAAATCATCACGTTTGTCATATACTGCAGATTTCAGACCTCAATATTCATCAATGGATAATAATAGTATATTGGCTGGCATAACCCCCTCCCCATCCCACTTATGAACCCCACCAACATTTCTAAGTCCTCTTACATCCCCTCCTCAAGATAAAACATATTAACAAGAGCGTGACCTGCATGCAATATTAGAACAGGCCCCTTTTTTAGACCCACCCAACGCAAGTTTGGGAAAAATCGTTTTGACAAAAGTTTTTCTTTCAGTTGCTTCAAATTGTTGATTGGTATCTCTCAGTTATAAACAATCGGTATAAAATCAAAGTCGATGTATAAGCTTTACAAATATACCACTTAAAAGCCATTCCTATACCCAATACGTTATAAAAATTGAAAAATCTAACCTTTACCCCTTCGAAATGTTGCCGTCAATTTTAAGCTCATTCTCGAAATCAAGTAAAGAGCAAAGTGTGATTTTCATTTCATAATCTAGTCTTTTAATGTAATTCTGTAAAAATAAAGTTAACATGATGTTGATATGTTTTGAATGACCGAACTATCACTTTTAAACAGATAGACAAAACAGATCTTTGAATATTTTCGTCTTCGTCAAAGTTTTGACCTTCTTTTGCCTGAACTTATCTACATGTATTTCAAATTCAAAAGTGGTTATAAAATAAAAGTACATAATATCCTCTTTACAGTTGGCTTTGTTCGCATAAAAATAAGCAGAACACGCAACATGTGTGTAGAATATGACAATGTTGCATGAATTATATCATGATTTGGTATTTTTCAGAATCATTTGTCGGCTAAAGCTTAAGCTCAATACTATGAACGAAATTGATGAAAAATGGGAATTTTCAACATTTCAGATTTGTCCAAAATTCACTGTTTAATCGTTATATCTGTCAAATATGGAGGTTATATCTGCAGATATGCCAATTTATTATTCTCATCGATGTATTAGTTGTCTTAAAGCATTGTCTAGGAAAACAAGTTGTGTTAAATGTGATTATAAATACTGAAAATCTCACCCTTACCACAACATTTTTTTTCCTAGAATTGTCATTTTCGTTTATTTTCGCAGACAAATAACCAGAACACACAAAAACTGCGTTGTATATAACATAGTTGCATGATTCTATAAGGATTTAGTATTTTAAATCCCACTTGTCGGCTTAAACTCAATATTTTGTCCCAAGTTGTTGAAAAATAGGAACTTCAGCATTTCAGATTTGTCAAAAATTCAATGTTAAATCGTAATATCAGGCAAATATTCGTACGGTCTAAAGATCATACGCTACAGCTCAAACGGAAGGTATTGGATATATACCTACATGCCATTTAACGCCCCTAGAAAGGTAGAGCACACAGTAGCCAAGTTGAGCAAAATTGCCGTTTTCACTATACAAACATAGGGTACCCTCCATAAATTCCGTCCCGGAATTTTCATACGGGTCTAGGGATGATACGATATAGCTTAAATGAAAGGTATTACATGTACCTACCTATCATGTAAAGCCCAACTTTGCAAAATCCCTAGCAAGGTCCAGCCCATACAAGCCAAGTTTGTCCAAATGTAGGGTACCCTCTATGAAACAGCGTCTGAAATTTCCATACGAGTCTAGGGATCATACGCTGTAGCTCAAACGGAAGGTATTAGATAAACCTACCTGCAATATGACGGTCAACCTTGCAAAGCCCCTAGACTTCTCCAGCCAACATAAGCCAAGTGGGCCCAAACTATCGTTTTCAATAATCAAACCTAGTGTACCCTCCGCAAATGCGATCCCAAAATTTTCAAACGGGTCTAGGATCATATGCTGCAACTCAAATAAAAAGTATTGCATTTACCTACCTGTCATGTAATGCCCCATTTTGCTATGCCCCTAGCAAGGTCCAGCTCACAGTCCTAAAGATGGTCCAAGTCGGTATTTTTCGATGTAGATACCCTCTATGAAACAACGTCCGAAATTTTTGGAGGGGTCTAGGGATCATACGCTATAGCTCAAACAAAAGGTATTGGATATACCTACCTGCCATATAACGGCCAACAGTGGCGGNAATTAATTTCTGAAATGGCTATACAGCTCATTAAAATTATTGCAGTTGGAGTTAACATATGTGTTGTGGTCTCGTGTTCATTTACTCCATATCCTTTCGTAAAATATATACTTTTCTATATGTAAGTATTTCGACTAAAGGTGTACTGTCTATTGAATTTACAATATTATGTTACAAAAAGTCATTTAAATTGGAAATTTGCAATATCCTAATTTAGAAAAAATTTTTCAACCTACGGAGAACTATCCCTCTCGTGCATAGCGCTTTCCTTAGCTGATTTTTGGATGTACTTTTAGATCCTATTGATTACTGTAATTGTACTTATATTCGCGGGTACTTATTTTAGCGAATATTCCTTTTCAGTCAAGTTTGCGTGTATTTAATTTCACGGAAGTGAGTGCTTTCGTTGTAACTTTAATGTTAAAATATTACATTTCGCGTGTACTTATTTTCGCGGAAAGTTGTTGACCGCAAAATTCGTGAAAATAAGTACACCGCGAAAATAAGTACAATTACAGTATTTGTTCTCTATCAGCTATTACACATATTCGGTTGACGGTCTTGCGAGTATTTTGGCTTGATCTGCACTGAAGAGACAAAAGTTGTCGAAATGGCCATATCCAGAAAATAAATTTACACTTGTTTGATATTTTGTTATTAAAAAAAACAGACAAAAGGGGACTTTGATTAATATCTTATATCTCGTACAATGCAATGTTTTATAATACGTAGTTCCATGTTTTGTTCTCTTTCTTTTGAACAATAAGAATGATGCTTAAGACTTCATACATCACTATAGTCATTCAAAACAATAATAGTAATTTTTATACAAACTACTTATTTTGAAGTTACATCTTTCTTTTTTGAGGCTCAATGCAACTCACATTTTTGTTTAGGTATGAAGAATTTACATGCAACATATATTATCTACGTTATGGACCAGTCATACCCTTTATGGTTCGGTCATATGCAAAAGCCGTTTTAACCCTACCATTGGCTTTTTACCAACTCTGTCTGTCCCGAAATCCTATCGTTTTATACGTTTGTCTTTTTGTCTAATCTGTGTTCTTATGTGTTTCCCTGGAAAATTGTAGCATGTAATTGCAATTTTCAGCCATTGTAGATGTTTATTCCCTCTTTTTCATTATATGACTAAGTTGCAGAACAAAATGGGACCAAGCATCCACCGAGTACAAACCGGAATTCTACTTTCTACGAGAATACATTGAAATATCCTGAATTGATCTGGGAAAATTCTCAATCCTTCTAAATTTTTCGTATCATTCAGAATCATACTGGACATAGTGTTTAGTAGAATTCTAGATTGTTCTAAAATTTAACGCTATAATAGAATTTTTGATTGTTTTAGAAGAAATAACAAACAATAAATAACGTTTGGCATTTTGGAGTAGAATGACCGGATTTTGCCATTTTGAATTTCTTATTTATGCATTATTTTGTATTTTCTGCTTTTTAACATCTTAATGCTGTTGTTGATATATAATTTTTTCTCACTTAAAACATAACACAAACTGCTAGTTTGTACATGTAATTTGTAAATTAGTGGTGATACACGACATCTGGATTTCAATATGATCAAATCAAACAAGATCAACCTTGAAAATTTTTTTTGTGCTACAAACATCTTAAATTCAACCCATATTTTCAATAGAAATATTCTGCGTTCGGATTCAGTTGTTTTGGAAACACATATGGAGACCCATATTTTCTGTAGATTTGATGAGATCTTTATATTAATTTGTGGCAAGAGAATCGCATGTGTAAAATTTCATAATAAGATGAAATCTACTCGAAATAAAACAAACTAATCAAGAAGGCCAGTCTCTCTGAATGTTAGTAATATTTTTTCAGCATGCAATTTTGGGACAAAAAAATTGTCTGCAATTGTCCTAGATAATTTGATATCTGCAGTATCTAAAGATTGATATATAAGATATATAAGATATATAAGAGCTATATATTTGCATTTATGAGACAAACTTAAAAGGTTATCAAAAATAAAAGAGGCCAAGTCATAATTTTGATTTGCAGTCTACAGAAATGTATTGTATTAAACATATATATTACCATGTCTTTTGATTGTTGTCAGTTGCTTTCAGAAACCTGCTAGTACAAATCAGAATATCGCAATTTCTCCTAGAAAAATTTGAAATCCAATTTGAACTGTATTTAATTCAGTGCAATGGAGGTTATAAGAAAATTACCAAACACAGAATTGTCGAGAGCCAAAGTCCAATAGGCAAGGCAGGTGCAATACCACCCAAAAAATTGTCAACCGCAATGGTCCTGACTAGGTAAAGGCATTTCAAAAGAAATAGTAGGCTGTCGGTTTTTATGGCGCGCCAAACCTCCCCTTCCATTGCGGTAGCATCCGGTACAAATTAAAATTCTAATGTCCGAGCAGAAATTAGAATTCCAATTTGTACTTGGGGATTCTAGATCCCACTGGGTTCCAATTTTTACTGTAACAGTTATATGTATATGGTTTGACAAGTACTCGTATAACCCAAATATTCGCACACATGACCTCTGAAAACGTATTGCATCTAGATCTCCTGTTCACCTCACACTTTGGTAAAAAATCATAGTTGTAATATGATAAAAGCATTTTACAATTTTTGTAGAAGTAACTGTCCATTAAAGTGTCTTAAATTTGAGAAACTTAGAATGTACTCCGTGAACATCTCTGTACTTAACTGATTCTTTAGGTCATATTTTAATTGTTTTTTTTTTGTGTGTGTGTTTTTTTTGATACACAAAATCTTGGGTATTTTATCAATTCCTCATTGTATTGACCTCGATCAAAGCTTATGAGCCATTGTTTGGTCAATTGCTCACAATGATTTGTTGTATGTGTCATCAATAGCTGCAAAAATAGACAAATATTAGTATTTGTCAGGCTATGGTGAAAATATGCAAAAATTGCAGAAACAGGATAACAGCAAGCACCTACAATGGTCAGGAACTACAATGACATGCCACAATTTACAAGCAAACTGCACCAGAAAAACAATAATGAAAACAAGAGACAAACATAAATAACGATAGGAACTCGGGATAGCCGGACTTGGTAACGGTACTATCAAAAGCCAGTGGTAGGGTTAAACCGGTTTATGGGTACCCAAACCTCCCCTTTCTCTATCCCGTTTCCCTATAGTATCATAAACATGTGAATAAAACCCAATACAGGTAGACTTCTAACTCAATGACCACTATCTTGGAACAGAAAAAGCATATGACAAAGCGTAATTTTGAAAGAAGGGTCAAAGAGTGCTCGCCGCTAAACTGCCGGCTATCTCAAGGAATCTAGTCTGCTGGTAAAACACTGTCGCACTACGGAAGAAAAAGTCTATTTTTCGCGCCATTCAAATTTAGATAAAAATTTATAGTTACTTTGTCGCAAGAGCTATGATCATTTATGGCAAATCCAAACATTGGTTAAACAAGTAGGAATTTAATGGTTCTTTAAGGTAGTAGACCTAGGTTAAGGGACATAACTCTTAAAAATCACAGGTGAGTTTGTTGAAATCATTTTCATAAACAGATTCTAAGCCTCTGAGTAACATAGATGATTTTTTATTCTTTTTCACGTAAATGCTTAAAAAGCATTGATGAAACTAACTATTTCAAACGTCTAACTGATTTAAAGAGTTATCTCCCTTAACCTAGGTCTACTACCTTAAAGCGCAAAAACTACGTATCTTTATTAAACGCGGGACTTTTGTTGGCCGGAAGAATAACAATATCATATGCATATAATACATAGAGTGTGATGAGAGTTACCAGTATGAGTAAAATTGATTAGAAAAGAAGAAGAAAGGTGAAGAAAGGGTTGGTTTTGTGTATATGTAAATGCTATCAGTTTTAAAAGTAATAATTAAAAATATGATTTTTTTATACTTCATTCACTGTGCAGACATTATGTTTATCCTTTTTCTCATCAGACATGTTAAATAGAACCTTTGAACTCAGTGCATATTGGGTATATTTACGAAAATAATACTTTACTCTTTTATAGTTTTTTTATAACTTTTACTTTCGTTTTTTGTTCTCTAAAACTGCACCTAAGAAAATTTACTATCTACAGACACTAAATACAGCATTTTCGGTAGTAAGTTATTTACTAAAAAAGCCTTATACTTTTGTTTACATTTGTTCTTCTAGAAAAAGAACAATGTAAGTGTTTAAATGACATTTCGAACATGCGCTTAATGTATTCAAGTATGTGTAAATATCGAAGTTACTGTTAAATTTAGATTTTGCGTATGGCCATGTCTCTTCGGTGCAGATCAGATCCAAATACCTCGAGGACAAGAGACGGAAAAATGTATTGAAGATGATAAAGAATGACTTCACATAAAATGCCAAAAACAGAGTTTTGCATGAGAGATACATCATAGTTTAAAATATTTTTTTCTAAAATCGATTATCATACCAGCACTTTCACATATTGTACTTATCGGTTGACACATCAAGACCATATAACATGCACATGCGATCACAAACTTTTTCTGTCATATGAAATTAAAGAGGAACAAAATCATTCAAAACAGAAATTTTAAGGAAATAAATATGTATATACAGATTTGTGCCATAAACTTTTAAAACTTTTTTTCATGCAATTCATATGCATGCGGTTCAATCTGTAGGCTGTAGAACGCTTTTACAGAAAAACATGTGAAACAGCATACATGTCCTGTAAGTTTTTTACATATTGTCTTTGACTTGGGAAACTTTTTTAAGTTTGTAAAGTCCGCCCAACATGATGTATCCGAGGATATTGTTATTTACAAGTAACTTGTTGATTTCACATTGACAAGTCTATATTCATAGGTACAACAAACAGTCATAAAACAGTATAATTAGTATATTGTATTATTAACTGCATATACAAAGCAAAATAATTATATGTACTTTCTTTTTGATGACGAAAATATCATTTTAATAAAATTGTCAACGATATACTGTTTACTGTAGGTCTGATTAGCACACTTGTAGGCTGGCTGACGTATTATTTTTATTGAAATGAGCAGTATTAAGTTGATCCGTGCACATTATTATGTTTTTGCAACTTGAAGTATTATATGTTCCTTTTATGGTAAAATGTATCATGCCAACAGCCACTTTTGCTACTTTGTGAATGGAATTTTACTGTTTCGAAAAAATTTTTCACTACATGATAGAAGCAAACAAAGAAGAAATATCCTAACTCAGACAAATTCAAATTGAGAAAAAAAGCAGAAATAGTGAGATATATAACTTTGAATTATAACTTAGGGCTAATAGGCTGTATTAGATTACATTTGAAATAAAGAAGTAGTACCATTAAGCCGTGAATTTTATTAATAACTTGGGCCTTTTTCAGAATATGCTCAAATGTTGTACAAAATGTAAGGTAGTCTCTGGTACTTGAGTAAAATTGATAAATGCCTTTTGACATGTAAATAGTCCTTGTAAATAGCATTTTCTCTCTATTTAAATGAAATAAAAGGGACAACACGAAACATCTACAATGCCTGAAAATTATAATTACATGCGATAATCTGCCAATGAAATACTAGTACACAGGAAAAACACAAGTAAGACAATAGGCGAACGTAAACAACCATTTGAACTACGGACAGTTAGACTTGTACCGGTGTAAGACTTTATAATACTCTCCGGTGGAAAGTATTTAATATGAGGTTTTTTCCATGGGAGACTTTTTAATTGTAAAATAGTTTCCGATCCTGTAAAATACTTTCCACTGTTTGATTTTAATTAATTTTCTATACATGTATAAAAGACGTAGAGGTATTCCAAATATTATTCCCATTAGATTGTTAAATTAGATTCAAATAAAACAGGTTTAAGTTGAAAGATGAGTAGTATTCATGTAGTCATTAAAATCATGATAATTCAAGAACTTTGGTGAGTCAGGAATGATTTTTTTTTGTGCATTTCATGATATGATATATTTTTTTATTAATTACTGCTTATAAATACCATAAGACATTGATAATAGCAGAAAATTATGCTGATAATTGCTGAATTTACTATTTTTTCTTATATCATCCAGGATAATATTTAACAATAAAATATTTTCTCAGATAATATATTTTATTATATGTCATTGATATCCCGGATAATATTTTATCATTTAATGTTATCCAATATAATATTTAGCAATAAAATATTATCGTACATAATATTGTTTTAATATATATCATTGATGTCACGGATATATTTTATCATTATATCAAGTCCTTGTAAATATTTTATCATATATCATTATGGATACTATTTTATTGTCATATATTATCATGGATAATATTCGTTTGTCAAATATCATCATGGATAATGATATTTGATGAGAAAATATCGTATTGGAAAATTTTTCAGATGATTATATTATATCAGATAGTTTTAATATTTGAAAGGATGAACATTCATTATTAAATATTTTCCTTGGTATAAATGGATGTAATTATTCATCCTTTGTAACTAACTTATGTCCATTTTATTTTCGAGTACATTTTACCGTCAGGAAAATTTAGCATTTGGATATTTAATCACCAAAATAATTTTGTGAAGGAAAAATTTCACAGCAATGGAAAACATTTAATAATAACAAAGTAACATTGGAAATAGATTAATATTAAATACTTTCACATGATCCTATTTGATAGGGGATACTATTAAATGTTACAACGGCACTAGCAAAGGTAGCGGTAGGGTTAAACTGCCCCCTTTTCTGTCCCGTTCCCCTATATGAACAAATAAAGGGATATGGAGTAAATGTATATGGGTAAAAATCCCTATAAATACATGGTAAGATTAATCAAATACTGCAACGCTTTCATTGTTGGTCTTCACCATGAAGTCACAATGAGGCCTCCAACAAAGAGCAAAAACTCATAATAAGTTCAAGACGGCCCCTAGCACCGGTTTGAGCGGAATTCACTTGCTAAATGTTGAACAACGCTACATCCATCTATCCAATTGGTCATTGATGCGGGGTCGTCAACAAGCATAACATATCGGGCAAAGTACTCTTACAAACACTGTCATCCGTTGCCTGACAAAGGGCATAATAGGATAATAAATATTTGTCCACATTACAAATTCCATCAGTTTAAAAGTAGATATCGCCGAGATCCTGAGAAGCACCCAAAATTAAGTTACAAGTCACATTTTCGTAATTTTAGCTGTACCCACACACCTTATGATCACCTTTGTATGATATTGGAATTCATTGAGTACTTCCTTATTGTTGGGCCATAGGTACAACAAATGTGTATGCACAGAAACAAGCAACACAATACCGCCAAAACACAGTGGTCGGCACAATTGTTACTGTGGGGTTGATTTGATTAATACTGCTGTTCATGAATTCCTTGAATTCCTCAAATAATCCGAAAATTTTTACCCAGTACGTTTGTAAATTATATTGCATAGTTTCAGAGGAGATGGCCAAAATACGTTTCAACTCGATCTGATAGCAAAATATAATCAGTGCTGGCAGCCATGTTTTTGTTAGATCAGAATGAAACTAGCACTCTTTTTAAGGGTCTCCCAAACATAATTCCAGCTGCAAAGATTGGTTGAGTATTCTTTCAATAAGTAGTTTGAGAGGGAGGTGATCAAAATTTGATTGCCCTTACTGTAATTTCTTTTGTCCGTTGGTCTTTCCAGTTTGTAGCTTGAGATGAACGAAACTACATACCCTCCATGCAGCCTATTTGTCAAGTTTGGTTCAGCGGGTTTTGGCAAAATCAAGAAAATCTCAAAGGGTAAAATCTGCAGTGACACCAGGTTTGTGAATATATTGGAAAGAAATCAGTAAATTGTGAAAGACCTTGCATACTTCATCTGATTACAGTTTATTCCAGTAATTTCAAAGTCCATGATCGATTTGTCCCAGGAAAATTTCAATATGTCTTCTAAAAGTAAAAGGAAAAGGACGAAGGTCAAAATTGTTGTATTGTTTAAAAAACATGTCCAAATAAACGGAAGACAAAAGCGTAATATCTTTCTCAATTATGTACAGATTATTAGATACACACGGAGAAATGAAACAGACTCGCAAGATGAAGAACAATCATAAAAGCGTTGTTCCGTTGCTTGCCTTTATCATGCATTTGTAGAGACTTCGTATCATGTGCATTTACTTCATATCCCTTCATTGATTATGGCAAATAGCTGAAGTTTCCTTAAGATTAATTTTTACCGTGTTCTTCACCTACTGTGTAGTTATATGTTCGTTAAACAGCATACAAAGTAACCGTTAGAAAGACGTACAGTATGTGATAAAAATTACTTTAAACAGCCTACATAATTCATTTTTTCAAACAACGAATTTCTTGACAATACAGCTACAAATGTTGTTGAAATTTGGCATAAAAGTAAGAATTATCTATTATAGTTGACCCAAGAAGTGTGAGCGATGTAAGTTAAGCTTTTCATGTAAAACGGAGAAATAATATATTTTTGTAACGCAATGTAGTGGCAATAATTACAAGCGGGACAACTTATTCACAATTACGGATATAGACAAACTTGACAGTCAACTAGATAAATAATAAACCCTTTTTGTACAAGAAAAAAATCTTTTTCAACAATAAAACACGAAAAACTTATCTGAAATATTCTGTTGTAATGGATTTTCCGCGAAAAACGTTCTACAGCCTACAGTAGAACCGTAAGACAGATATTTCAGGCGCACAGGTTCCTATACTGTGCCTGAAAAAACGACACGTTTTCGTTCTTGTCAAACTTCCGTGAAATTTCACTTTTAAGTGGAGGTTGATAAATATTTTAATTAATCTGCACTGACGAGACCTAAGTTGTAAAAATGAACGTTTGGAATTTATCAAGTTATTCCTTCCTTAGTTTTTGAAATTTAAATTACACATCATGACAAAAAGTTATGTCCATATTTATTAAATATGAATATGGGCTAACTATCAACAATGACATTTGCTCGTACCCAACTGAAAGGCTAAGACGGCCCAAGCAGTGGTTTGAGTGTATTATTGTCGAACAACGTTACATCCTTGTTTTAGCCCATGGACGCGGAATCGACAACAAACTTCAAATAAACTGGCAAAGTAGTTTTACTACCACTTTCATCCGTTGCCCGACAAAAGCACTAGCATCCTATGGGAGTGGACAATTACAATATATAGACAAAAACATGGCGATCGTCAAGTTAAATAAATGAATAAATAAATAAACATTGTAAAATAGTGAGATGTGAACACATATGAAAAAGAATGGAATGTACATTAAAACTCATAGACACCACTTCAAGAAAGAAATACGACATTTTTACATGTAATCACGAGTTCCTATCGTTATTTATGTTTGTCTCTTGTTTTCATTATTGTTTTTCTGTTGCAGTTTGCTTGTACGTAAATTGTGGCATGTGATTGTAGTTCCTGGCCATTGTAGGTGTTTACTGTTATCCAGTTTTGTAATGTAAAAATCTGCATTGTATATAAATTATAAATTACAAAATACGTAAGTATATAAAATCGAAATGGGCCCATGCCATTGTCGAATCTTTGCTTGTTTTGATAACAGAATCTAGATATCAGAAAAGGAATGATGATTTATGTTTAAGATTGTTATAAATTTTATAGTGCTAAATCAAATGCAAGCAATATAAATATATGTTTATTAGTGCATTTGCCCATTTTCTACCCAAACTATTTGCTTGTTATTCCCAAAAGAAACATTGCAAATGTGAACATTTATTCGACAAAATTAGCATCAACTTGCCTTGCATGAGATGTTATGAATTTTCCTTATGCCAATTCTAAACAAAATAACATACCTCTGTATTTTTATGCCCCCGAGAATGGAAATTTGGGGAAGGCATATGTTATTTGGCCCGTTGTCTTCAAAAAATTTAAAACTTTAAAATTAGGTATACATTTTGAATGGTAAGTAATAGAGCTTTCATGTTTTGCACGCGTATTAATTGTGACAACAACCTTTCAAACAATACCAGAATATTTGACCCTATGACCTTGACCTTGGCATGTGAGGGACTTTTGAAAAATATAATAAATTTCACATTAGATACATCTTTTGAATGTTAACGTAAATGGCTTTCAGATAACGTACATGTATTCCTTTTGGCCAGACCTTTCAATAGATATCAGAATATTCAAACACTTGAATTTTCGCATAGGCAAATGACCATATTTTCTTAAAACTTAAACATTTTTTTAACATCGGACATGATATGTGACTGTGCAGTAGTGGGGGCTAGGGGTGCCCGGGCACCTCTTGGGTTGGAAAATGTTTAAAATTCCTAGGGTTTTTTTTTTGAAAATTTGGTTCCGGGTCCCCTTTTTGAAAAATAATGGGTGCTTGTCCACAAAAAATCAAGTATAAAATAGACTACCCGATTGGCTCGAGCTAGGCTCCTGTTCCCTTTATCGCATATTGTTGTACACTTTGTGAATAGGAACTTCAACACTTATAACCAATACATTCTGTTCATGACTGAGCTCATATTACTTTGGGCAGTGCTGGTATGAAATGATATTTTGTGTAATTTAAGAAACACTTAACATTCCACTATGTGGAAAAAAATATATATATATATAAAAGATCAGCAATATGCAACTTTTCATTGATGAAAACATAGCCTATATAACCGAATGACCTACAGACGCTAGACAAAGTGCAAGTCAAAGATGGCAAAACAGTGCCAGTCATGTTGCCATAGACGACATAACACTGTAGGTTTAAAGGTGTCCATTAGGGACCGACCATTTAACTTGAAGGGGGGGCTATGGTTTTTTTCTAAAAAAATATTTTGGATCTGATTTTATGTGAAAAAAATATTTTGGCTGCCAAAATGATGAAAAAAAATTTTCTGAATGAGGCTTTCTGCCCAAAAAAATAATGTTAATTTTGGAAAAAAAATATTTTGTTGATACGCGTGCAAAAAATAAATAATTTGTCCAGAAAAAAAAACCATAACCCCCCCCCCCTTTCAGGTTAAATGGTTGGTCCCTTAGTAATTTGAAATCTTACATTGTTAGGCTGATTTTAAGGCGTGCATGAAACGCTGTTACTGAATGGGTATATTAAGTCGACTCACTTATTGCAAAAATGTAAACAAACAAGAGTACCGTATCAAATTCATATTACTTCATATAAAAAGGCCGAACATCTTGGCTGATAAAGTTACTGTTAATATCAAATGTATTTTATATCTTGACTTAAAGAAATGTCCTCAAAAATAATAAAAATATGGTTCCGAAGTGTAAAATGTAAGACTTATTCTTTAGGAAACCTTTTAGTTTTTTTTTAATTATTATTTGGTTCAGATCTACTTATTCTTTGTCTTTAAATTTAAGTCTCCAAAACTTATGTATCTTAACTGATGAGAAATAATATAAATTGCCGAGAATACGCCTTTAAATTACTTTTTAATTTTGTTTGTAACCATCTATTTTTTTCCACTTGTGATTTTAAGCATTTTTTCATTTTAACAAAATTGGACAATAAGGAGTAAATTAATGGTGTTTTACTGTGAGAAACTCTCAAAGATGAATTAAAACTGATATGGTACAAATAACTACCAGGATCAAAATCAGCTACGAACAGAGCTTAGCACGAGGGGAGATACTCCTTTGTTTTATTTTCAAAATTTTTCGTATTGCAAGAAATTGAAATTACTGTAAATTTACTTTTTGCATAATTATAACCATTTCGACAACTTATGTCTCTTTAGGACAGATAAAATAAAAAAAAATTAGTATAAAGCCTTTTCCTGACTTTTTAGACTTTTACTTAATAAATCGGTTATAAACAAAATGTCACTGCATGATTTAATTTCATAGTAATCTTTCTGAGATAATATAATATGTACTGCTTTTGGCAAAAAGGGACTGAATAGCATCATATTAGCAATGTACATATTGATATATCTCCTGAGTTTTAATATTTCATCTTGCATGTAAATACTGCCCTTAAAATCTGTACGTAATATGGTTTTGTTTTTTATGTTATTGTTGATAATTCTGTTTTGAATTCATATCATAATATTTTTTTTCAATTCTTTTTTCAACTTAACAATTCAGATCATAAGGGACCGACCATTTAACTTGAAAGGGGGGAGGGGGGGGGGGGG
>MJUU01028983.1:15655-26012 GCA_002080025.1 Modiolus philippinarum
AGGTTAAATGGTCGGTCCCTAATTCAGCAGTATAGGTGAAATCGAAACATTCTGAACAAATGAATATTAGGAGTTTTTTGTATGTCTGAATTAAATTTTGAGATGTTTTGTTTGGTATATCAATATATATATATATATATTTACGTGAAGCAATATGAAATTCTAAATTCGGATAGACGAAAGACGAGATAAAAAAGTTATGGATATAATATGTAATAATAAAGGTGGTGTCATGATGAATATCTGCTTCTTTTCTTGATCCACACTTATGAAAAGGGAAATATTATAAAAATGAGTTCTCAATCTTGTCTCACATGGAATTTTCACCTTGGGTTTTATAAAAATTTACTGTTTTTATAAATTTCCAATCCCGTAAACATACTGAGGCTTAAATACGAGTATTGCACTCGTTGAGTATCCTTGGTACTGTTTTGATATATATTTTAAAAAGTACTTCTTTCTGACAAGTGTTGGATTACGGCTTTCTTTATTATTATTGATTTTAATGCTGCTGTTTGGATTTACTGTTTATTATTTAACTTCTAGCTAGTTTTTTCTCTCAAACCTAACTCGACAATGAGAAAAAACTAGCTAGAAGTAGCATGATGTAGATTGTCAATCATCTTTACTTCCAAGGCACAAAAAATGATTGAATCGTGCGTACAAAAGAAAAAAGTGTTTTCTTTTGTTACTTCATTTCTACTTAGTATTGGGATGAACATTCCACTGAGTCACGACCTGTCAAAGACAGTTGATGTCGAGTTGATTCCGGACACTGTCGCAATGAAAGGGGATGTTTGGCACACCATAAAACGGGTTTAATCCGTCATTTCTTTTGAAATGCCCGCACCAAGTCAAGACCATTTATGTCGAAAATTTTTCCGGTGGTTTCCATCTGATTTGTCTTTTTGTTACATGGATTTCGGCTCTTGACAACTCTGTTCGGTAATTTTGTTATTACCCCCATTTTATAGGCATTTTCTTCAAACGTCGACTGTGTATGATTCGAGTGAGATAAAACACACACACACACACACACACACACACACACACACACACACAAATAACACAAAAACGCTGTCCGGAAAATGATGCGATAACTGTTTTCACAAAGAAAACTTGATAAATATTTACTTTATAGCGAACAACTTGGTAAAAAGCTAAGAGAGAAGCTGAAAACAACATGACACTTGTTAATGAAAGGCCAATCCGGAAGTTCGAAAATCATTAAGATTGCACTAAAAACCGATTATTTACAAAAACAGTCGCTTCATTTACTTTAGTAAGCTTGCTTAATGTATTAAAGCCAATGTTTACTTGCCGATTGATGACAATAAAAGTGAAAATATTGTACAAGTATTACATGATGACATGAAACGCCTTCAAGTCCGTCAATGAAACTGTGCAAGTAATACATTAATCTATTTAAATTAACAAAAAAAAGATTACAGGAAATATCAGACATGACAGAGAAATGAACAAAAAAAACACAAATTAAAGACAGAAGACAAACAAAAAACAACGATAGGAACCGGGTATAGTGGTAGGGTTAAACCGGTTTATATGTATCCAAACCTCCCCTTTCTCTATCCCGTTTCCTAATAGGATAATAAACATACGAAAAGACCCAATACCATACCTGTTAACCCTCCCCCTTTAAGGGGAGCCGCCCTCTTAGAAACATAATATCCATAATCTCTTTGAATGGATCTCCCTCGAGGGAGATCAAAATCTTCCCCTTACTGCTTTTTCTCCCCCTAAAACTCCCTCATAGACAAAATAGTGTAATTTTTAACAGTATTCCCGAATTATTTTTGCGCTCATGGCAAAATTATGAAATATGATGCATAATTTAAAATCATGGTAGAATTTTGATTTTAGAAATTGATCTAACAGCTTATATAAATGATTTCCTCCATTCCATGTTCTCTTTTATTCATTTATAAATGCAAGTTTTTGTTGAAAAAAGGGTCGTTACGTAAAATCTCCCCTATAGATGGGCTGGTATTAGGGGAATTTCTCTCATAGCAGCTACCAAAGGTTAACAGTTATGCAATACAGATAGACTACATACTTTCATGACAGCTATCTTGAAATGGAAAAAATATTCTAAACGTAATTTTGAAAGTGCTTTACCCTAAAGTGAACAATAAATGTCTAATACACATCCATGTGACTAAAGTCTATGAGAGACAGAAATTAATACCAATTATATTATTGTTTGATTTTACTTATTTTTTTCGTAATTTCAAAAATATACAAAATGCCCAGAAGCGACAGTGGCGTAAGTGTTTTATATGAAAATTTTGTCTTTGTCAATTCAAAATTTTACTATAACAACCGGGTTGTTATAGTAAAATTTTGAATTGACATAGACAAAATCTGAATAAAACACTGTCGCTTCTGGTCATTTTGTATATTTTTGAAATTATGAAAAAAATAAGTAAAGTTATGGATGGGGATTGTAAGTTTATATTCACAATGTAGAAAAAAATAATCAAACAATAATACAATAGAAGAATTTTCTAACCAAGTCAATAAAATATTACTGAAAATGCCATATCTTAGTCAAGACCTGGGGAGTAAAAAGCTATAAATTGGATCTGCCAGAATTAAAATAAAAAAGGCTTGGTTTTCAACATTCATTTTAAGTTATAATAAACAATCTGGATTTTAGCTCATACAAATCTTACCCACTACAGAAATGGCCGTCTAGACCAAATGGCAAGGAATGAATTCAATTTCGGTACAAACTCTGAATGAAAAAAAAGCATTACAAAACGATATTTAGATAGAATATGGATTGATAAGACCAAATATACAGAGATGTTATTTTAATATATATACATACTTATTATACCATCCTATGGAAATGCTCATGGGAATTTTGACGCGCAAGACAACTCCCAACATACCATGAAACCATCCTAGGAGGCCCCAATCCCAATTTTCTGTTGCTTTGTAGAATCTTTATGACGGGTTAAACTTCGACACTTCTTTAGATATAATTGTAATACCCGTGCTTATATAACATGTTTTTAACTATTTGTTTTTTTCAGAAGAGAAGATTGATGCAGGTAACTTCATTCTGATAGACATCTGGATGGCTGGTACCGTCTTGACACCTTTGCGATTAGGTTCCTTGAAGTTGCTAACATTTGCATTTTAACATATTTTAAAATTATGACAGTTATAGTTAATAGTTCAATAAATGTGCAATTTTAAGCCTGGCTTTTTTTACGATAATGACAGTTATCATTTCTATTTAATTGTTTTTTTTTCATAATTTCAACAATAAACATTAAACATAATTTTTCAATGATGGATATGGTTCTCAGTGCAATAAATGAATAAGCAAAAATGAAATTAGAGTGGAAATTCCAAAAGCCGATGGGAAATCGATTGATGAAAGAGCATAAATTAAATGAGTTAATGAGTTAAGTAAAAGACAGAATGTGCGTTGCATGAAAAAAATCCCTTCCTTAAAAAGTAAATTTCTTATTTTCGTTAAAAGTAAATTGAAAAAAAATCCATCAATAAAATTCTGAGCAAATGTATATATTAAAAATCGGGTTTCAAAATAAAAGAACTGGAATACTGTGTATAGAAAAAAAAAGAAAGGAAACGGGGAATGTGTCAAAGGGACACCGACCGAAAGGGGAGTTATGACAACTCAAAGCCACCATAAGATCTTCAATGAACGTTGAGGAAACCCCACATCCAACGGCAGGCCGGAGTCGGCCCCTAAATAAAGAATAATCAAGTTCAGCGAAATAAACATCATCCTAGACTTCCATAGACATAAAGTAAACTAACTAGAAAACAGACCAGACACACAAAGACTTTATAAATTTCCTGACTTAGGACAGGCGCAAACCTGCTGCGGCGGGGTTAAACTAGTTTTATTGGACCCAAACCTCCCCCTTATAGCCCCTATATGTTTGATGCCTTTACGAATTATTACCCCCTTGAAAATAAAACTTATCAAATATTTCAACATACAATATTGTGATAGTAATAAAATACCGAATTTACTGTAGATTTTTGCAGATTGCTATTTCCACAGCTTATACATTTTTCAGTGCAGATAAAATTAAAACTTTGAAAATCCAGGAATTGAAAGATGTATAAAAAAGCTGATAGCGAACAAATAACTAAAGGGATCTAAATTGAAAGCCAAAATCACGAAGGAGATACTCCTTAGTTTTAAACAGAGTTTTAACAGATTTTTCTAACCAGACGGATATCAGTAATCAAAGCAATACAGGATCAGGAGAATACGAATTACAAATCATTATTCATCATCATAAATGGTGGTTTTATTTTTCCTTGATTTGTGAAGTTTATTTTTGTGTTGACCATATTTTTTGGTACCAGAAACGCATTTTCGATAATTTTGCGAGTTGAATCAATCTTTTTTTATTATTCATGAAAATAATTGTAATGCACAGCTATTTAGTAAAAAAAATTGGAGATAACATAAAAAATTGTCATTTGCTTTTGTCTACTATCTACATTTGCAGCTGAAATTACTACAATTGTGAAGAAACACATTCCCGTTTTTTGAGAAATTGTCTACTAGAAATTGAATTCACATTACCTTTTTTAAATCAAATTTACATTTTTAATATAAATATCAAATCTGTCCCGCCTCAGGGAACGGACGACCGTGAGGGTTTGGGCGAATTTGCATGGAAAATTAATTTATTTTGAAATTCATGAAAATCTCGAACAAATTATTTATTTTAACCAATGTCACCTCGGATAATTTATTTCCATTTTCAACAAAATACTATTCTTCAAATCAAAATTATATTTATTTTCATGAGAAGTTGCATTAGAATATTTATTTTCCCTGGCACGAAGATTATTTTATTTATCAAAAAATCGCCCAAGACCCCCCCCCCCACCCGAAAATCAAATGGTCGTCCCTTATCAATGAGCTTTCAGATAACTTTGAAGCAAACATATTTTTTCTGCACACGAAAATTCAAGCTTAACATCACTTACTTGAGCACATTTTCTTTGTATAAAACATCACTTTCTAGGAATGCATAACATGGCAAAATGATACAATTTTGCATTCTTTTCAAAATTGTCATGCGCACAAAATCAAAAACCTTTGATCAAAATTTTATTCGCTATGTTGTAAAATGTCTGTTTTTGTAATTTATGAAACCTTTAAATCATAGAATGACTTTCTAACAATACACAGGCCTAAGCTACCTAGACGCTGAATTGTTTAACTATAAAAAAAATTGTATTCCAGAAAAAACTTGATTATCACATATTTTGAGACGTGTATATG
This sequence comes from Modiolus philippinarum, assembly GCA_002080025.1. Lineage (NCBI taxonomy): Eukaryota > Metazoa > Mollusca > Bivalvia > Mytilida > Modiolidae > Modiolus > Modiolus philippinarum. The sequence continues at coordinate 20,964 of MJUU01028983.1, forward strand.
CAAAAAATGCTCATTTGCTTTCTATAACTATACCAATTATAATGATCTTTTGAAAAATGAACTGTTTTCTATAATTAGTAAGTAACATTGTTTATTGTTTTATCACATTCCAGGTTGATGCTCCAAACAAACAACGGCAGCAGAATACCGAAGGAACAAAAGAGTGGAATTTACAAAAATCTAAGTCCAAAGACATGGCCAATACGAGGACACAGAAAACAATGTCGTTAACACAGAAAACAATGACGTTAGACAGATACAAAGAACAGAAATAGAAAAGACAACATTCAAAAACAAGGCACTCACAGTGTGAACTCCAGTGAAACTGAGAGTTACATCAAGTTCTCCGGAAGGGTAAGCATGTTCTGCTCTGTTAACAGCACCCGTCACACTGTAGGTGAGCAATCTAAGAAAATGTCAGAATCGGTAGTCAAATCCGGGAAGACGTGAATCTAGCTGAAAATGTCTACTTTCATTTGGGATACTGACAAGTCATATCTTTCAATGATGTTATGGTGACGACCATATAATTTCTTGAGTAATGAAATTAACAAAGGCTGAACAAATCACTGACTAAGCAGCTTTTGGGATAGTCATGAAGCTTTCATCAGGATATTAAACATTCGAATGAGACAAGAACGGTCTTTATGTATTTAACTGATCAACGTCCAAACTCATTCCAATTACAAAATGCCGAAGTTACTGTAAATTTGCTTTCTGTATATGGCATTTCGACATCTTATGACTCTTCAATACAGATAAAATCTCACAAGTCTAAAAATGTATAGAAGGTGATAGAGAACAAATTTTCAAAATGATCTAATTTGAAAGCCAAAATCAGCTAAGGACGGTGCTTTGTAAGAAAGAGATATAAACGTGAAGTATGATGACATTCACAAATCTGTGTCCGATCTATATTCCTCAGATCTGTGTCCAACTTTCCCTCCTTAAGAGAGACAAACATTTGGTATGGATATTTCACTAATTTCAATTTAAATAAATGCAGCAAAAACTGGCTACCCAACCTCTTAGTCTTTACCTTACCCGAACACTATAATCTAAAATTCCTTTCATATATACATGTAGTTCTTTATGATCAATTCATGTTATGAATACCCGACCACTACTGATCAGGACAGCCCTTTTTAAGCGGACTACACCTCGGCAATTTTTGGTGGTCCTCGTAAAGGGTCCAGAGGGCGAAGCCCCTCACAAAATATGAAAAAGAAAGGAAATGGGGTAAATGTCAAGGAGACAACATCCCATATCCAGGTTAAAACGACCAAAAACAAAACATCTAGGGGTCACCATATAGTCTTCAACACAGTGAGAACCTCACACCATATAGCAAGCCCTAAATGGCCTCAAAAGGGTAAAAAGAGTATATCAATGGAAACAAACCACATCCAATAACCCAAATATCAAGAAACTAAAATTTTATAAGAAGACAAGGACAAGCCAATGACAAACATATTCCTGACTTGGGACAGGCGCAAAAATTGCGGTGGCGTTAAACTCGCTTTCTTGGATCCAAACCCTCCCCTATGTGTGGTGAATGGCTAAAAATAAATACACAAAAAGACTCACAGTAAAATTCAAACTAGAAAAAAGTCCAACTTATCAAGACGAGTACCCTTACAATGAAGTACATAAAACAAGACGACAATACACACAGGTACTGTCCGGACAAATGCTCGCAGTTACTGACAGCTAGCTAAGGACATAATTTCCGTTGACTATGATATCAAGCCTTCTTACATATGAAATTTCAATTGAAATACTTCTAAATAGATTTGGTATAACAACATCATCATTTATGAAAGAAGAACATGATATTGTGCAATGCCAAATACTGCCAATATGAAAAATTGTTTAAATTTAGGAGATAATCAATATTTTTGCCAACAAAAACCAGAAGTAAAGGTTTAATAACAATGCTGTATTCATATATTTTATGAATAAGTTTGTTCAACGGATTAATAAGTTTGGAAGGACAATTTTTGAATTTATGCGCTTTGTAAATGATATTGCCATAGAAGTTTGGATGTGAAATGCCCTGATGTATATTTTAGAGGAATTTGAAGTCATTTGAGGGGGTTCAAGAGGGCAAAAATGTTAAGTAAATATTGCAAATATTGAATTGATTATGAGGGATAGAAAAAAAATCTGAATAAAGCCTGTTGAGAAAAGAGTTATTTACGTGATAAGTTTCACGATGTACACGCATATTTATAATATCAATACTTGGGTTTTTTTTTTAAATTGAGCCGTTTTACATTTTTTCCTGAAAAAAGAAGAAATCCCGGGAAATTCCTGAGGGTTGGCATGAATGCGATTAAGAAACCATTTGACCACTCTTCTGTTTTTCGGGAAAAAAACCATGAACGGTAAAGATATATGCTCTGATGTTACAGCATCTAATACCAAGAAGAAACAGATACGTAAATAACACGACGACATTTCAAAAAAGGAAACATGGAACAGAATAAGAAACACAATTAAGATCAATAAAACATATCACATCACAAACAAGATATTCAGAATTTGAACACACACATTGGAAATTATCTCTGAGAATGGCACTGGGTGTTGTGAAATATTGGGCCTTAGACGAAGATGTTCACACTGGAAACGAGTCAGTCCAGGGCAAGAAAGGTTTGATTTCTTTTTCGCAGTTTTTCTAAAATACGTAATGAAGGGATGAATGAACCAGCTTTTAGTAGTTAGCCCTTGATTGAATAAAACGATAAACATAGACCGGATTGTGCGTGATGCGTTACTGAATAACCAACAAAGAAATTAAACAGAGATTAAAATTAAACAGCAGCTACAGAAGACCATTTTTTTTAACTGTCTAAACTATAATAATGTAACTCAAGAAACTGCTTACAGGGTTGAGTGCCAAACTTGCTACTAGGAAATGCTTAACTCACCAGAATAAACGATAATCATGTAGTATTTTGAAAACAAAACACAAAGAAAGTTGATGGCCAAAATCAATTGAGACAGGGTTTTGGAACAAGTGCAAAGTCGTTTTCAAATCATTACTGCTTTTTTCAGAATATGATACGGAGAGGTTACAATTTTGATCAAATTTTTGGATAGTTCAGATTTTACCCTTTTATATAATGTAAAGTTATGCTTGAAGTCTGCTTAAATTTTGATGATGGGTGGTTCGGATCTCTTCCGCCATTTTGAATTTATTTCATGTTTCGTTTGCTAATTATTTTTTTCATGAATATATTTTTTTCTGTGTACAAACATTTTAATTGTTTATCAAAAACTACAAGACACAGATATAATTCTACCTAAATTTCATGCATTCGAAAATTAAGGGCCATAAAATGTGTTATAGCAAAATGTTTATAAAGGGATATTTGAAAAATGCGGGTAATAAACTGAAATATTTTACTTAGACATAACAATAAAGATTTTACGTTTTCAACAATATTTTGAAAACCAAGTAAATGACATCTATTTTTATCTTTTTTAAAAAAAAAAGCTTATTGAAATTGCGAACTCTTTCGGAGAATATTTCAAATCTACTTGTGGTTCTTTCTTTATATGATCATAAAATATTTCTACTACTTCCTTCTTTTAAGAATAAGTACGGTGACTCCCCTATTTTCATTGCATTATTATTATCCAGATTGGTAAATAACTAAATACCGAAGTAAATGTGAATTTATTTTCTACATATGCGCATTTCGACAACTTATGTCTCTTCAGTGCAGATTAAATCCAAACTCTTGGAAGACCATTAACTCAAAGATGTTCAAAAACTGATAGAGAACAAATAAACTACATGATCTAAATGTAAAGCCAAAATCAGCTATGGACAGAGCTTTGCATGAGGGAGATACTCCTTAGTTTCAACAAAATTTACAAAAATTTAGATATTGCAAGGTTTCAAATAGAGTCGGCTTTCGGGTCAGCACCGAAGTACTGACTACTGGGCTGGTGAATACCCTCGGGGACTAACAGTCCGCCAGCAGAGGCATCGACCCAGTGGTAACAAATAACTAAATACCGAAGTTACTGTGAATTTATTTTTTGCATATGCGCATTTCGACAACTTATGTCTCTTCAATGCCGATTAATCCAAATTTTTGGAAGACCATCAACTCAAAGATGTTCAAAAACTGATACCAATATGATCTAAATGTAAAGCCAAATTCAGCTAAGGACAGAGCTTTGCATGAGGGAGATACTCCTTAGTTTCAACAAAATTTACAAAAATTTAGATATTGCAAGGTTTCAAATAGAATCGGCTTTCGCTCCAGCACCGAAGTACTGACTACTGAGCTGATAAATACCCTCGGGGACTATCAGTCCGCCAGCAGAGGCATCGACCCAGTGTTAACAAATAACTAAATACCGAAGTTACTGTGAATTTATTTTCTACATATGCGCATTTCGACAACTTATGTCTCTTCAGTGCAGATTAAATCCAAACTCTTGGAAGACCATTAACTCAAAGATGTTCAAAAACTGATAGAGAACAAATAAACAACATGATCTAAATGTAAAGCCAAAATCAGCTATGGACAGAAATTTGCATGAGGGAGATACTCCTTAGTTTCAACAAAATTTACAAAAATTTAGATATTGCAAGGTTTCAAATAGAGTCGGCTTTCGGGTCAGCACCGAAGTACTGACTACTGGGCTGGTGAATACCCTCGGGGACTAACAGTCCGCCAGCAGAGGCATCGACCCAGTGGTAACAAATAACTAAATACCGAAGTTACTGTGAATTTATTTTTTGCATATGCGCATTTCGACAACTGATGTCTCTTCAATGCAGATTAAATCCAAATTTTTGGAAGACCATCAACTCAAAGATGTTCAAAAACTGATAGAGAACAAATAACCAATATGATCTAAATGTAAGCCAAATTCAGCTAAGGACAGAGCTTTGCATGAGGGAGATACTCCTTAGTTTCAACAAAATTTACAAAAATTTAGATATTGCAAGGTTTCAAATAGAATCGGCTTTCGCTCCAGCACCGAAGTACTGACTACTGAGCTGATAAATACCCTCGGGGACTA
>MJUU01028983.1:27882-40000 GCA_002080025.1 Modiolus philippinarum
AATGACGGGGAAGTAAGCGTTGGTGACGTCGTGCAGATCGAGAGTGATTCACCACGAGTGGTATGGAAACTTGGGATCATTGAGGATATTATTATTGGAAGTGATGGACTGACTCGTGCGGCAAAGTTTCGTACTTCTAATGGACTTATAACCACACGGCCGATAGTCAAATTATATCCCTTAGAACTGTAAAGGTGAATTTTTAAGTGTTTAACATGGAGAACTCTAATTATTTCAAGTTTTACTTATGTTTCATTTATTTAATTGTTAAACTTATNATGATTAATGCACTCAATCTTTTGCTGGACTACATTTTTGTTCGTTTTGGCAACACTATTTATCAACAGGTCATAGGTATTCCCATGGATACAAATTGTGCACCTCTCATTGCAGATCTTTTTCAGTTCTGTTACGAACGAGACTTCATGAAAAAACTTCAAAACGGAACCATACAAAACAGTGATAATCTAATTTTTCTTTTCAATGATAACAGCAGGTATATTGACGATATCCTTACTATTGACAATCCCAAGTTTTTAGATTATGTAGACATTATCTACCCACAAGAACTGAAATCAAATAAAGCTAACAATGATTCCAAATACTGCCCTTTTCTTGATCTAACTATCATTATTGACACTGGTAAAATATAAACTAAAATATATGATAAAAGGGATGATTTTGATTTCACTATAACTTATTTCCCTTTTCTCGACGATTTTGATTTCACTATTACTTATTTCCCTTTTCTCGACGATTTTGATTTCACTATAACTTATTTCCCTTTTCTCGACGGCGACGTTCCTCAAGTTCCATCATACGGGGTGTACTTTTCTCAATTAGTACGGTTCGCACGTGTTTGTTCTACTCTGGACGATTTTAATGAACGTAACCTTACCATCACAGCAAAACTTTTACAACAGAATTATAGATTTCACAAGATTTGAACATCTTTAAGAAGTTTTATAATAGATATGAATATTAGTATCTAAATATGGCGTTACTCGCAAACATCTTATTACTAAGGGCATTTCTAATCCTGATTTTTACGGTAATTTGTGTCAAAAAATGCCAGAAAGTGATTTAAAATCCAGAAAAGCTGGGACGTAACTTACATTCTTTACGTAATAGAGGATATTGACAAGATACTCTGCTTGCACCCGTTAATTAGCTTTGAGATCTAGTGACCTGAATATTTTACATACATACTGGCCTCTCACTGATACTGCCCATGTCTACTGAAATATATGATGATTCGTGACCAAATCATGCGGGAAGTTTTGAGTTTGATTTTTCTCCCGTAGTGCGATAGTGTTTTACCAGTAGACTAGGCTCCTTTAGCTAGCCGGCAGATTAGCGGCGAGCACCTCTTGACCCATCTTTCAAAATTACGTATTGTCACCTCCTTTCAAGATTGCGGTCATGGAGTTAGTAGTCTACCTGTATTGGGTTTTATTCGTATGTTTACTAAACTATAGAGAAAGGGACAGATAAAGGGGAGGTTTGGTTACCCATAAACCGGTTTAAACCTGCCGCTGGCTTTTGCTAGTGCCTGTACCAAGTCCGGCTGTCCCGATTTCCTATCGTTGTTTACGTTTGTCTTTTGTCTTATTTGTGCTTTTTCTGTATAGTTCCCTAGCAGATTGTGGCATGTAATTATAATTTTCAGCCATTGTAGGTGTTTCCTGTTGTCCCTTTTATTTCATTAATTGATTTTATATGAATTGCACTGTTAAAAGTCTTTTCATTTTCAATTTTAGCACAGCGACGTATATCTTTGCCTTGTTGCTTAAGTATATCTAATTAAAGAAAAATTGCACGTGCCATCTTTCGAGACTTCGATAGTTTTTTTTATATATGCATTAAAGAACGTTTTCCAAATTAAGTAAAACAATTGAATGGATAACTGTTGTAATCTACATAAAATGGCACTGTTTCATGCAGTAACCCTCTTTTCTTTCATATATTTTTTTCATGATTATAACCTTTTAACTGGGCAAAAATATACATCGAAGAAAATTTTCCTTAATGGCACAGGATATCTTTTTGGATTTGTACATCTTCATAAATTTCGAAATATGTATTAAGTTTCACAAATATCTCATAATAAGGCAAACAGTGCGACAAACCCATAGAAATTTTTTTTCGTCAAATTTTAAGTCCAAAAGATCACAACTAATTTTAATTAAAAATTAAGAGTTCATATCGACGGACGTGGCAAAGGATTCTTCCAACGCAAAAAGTTTCTAGAAAATATAATAAGTCGTGTGAGAAAATATGAAATCACAAAGTGATTATGAATATATTGACCCATCTTTGTCTGATTCTTTCCTTTTCAAGATTGTGGTCTTGAAGCTAGTATTCTACCTGTTTTTTAGGTTTTATTTGTATGTTCATTATATTATCGTTAAACGGGAAAGAGAAAAGGGAGGTTTGGGTACACATAAACCAGTTTAACCCTACCGCTAGCTCTTGGTAGTGCCGGTACCAAGTCCGGCTATCACGAGTTCCTATCGTTGTTTATGTTTGTCTTTTTATTGATGTTTTTCTTGTCGGACTGGTGGATTTTGGCATGAGATTGTAGTTCTTTAGCAATTGTAGGTGTTTCCTAATATCTTTTAATCAACAGAATTTTCTTAGAGTATCATCGAACATTAACATTAACACATAAAGGGACAGACTCTGAAAGATTCATTGAATATCATACAAAAAACAGGTATACCACAAGTATACCAAAATTAAACGGAAGTCAGTATGTATCTAAATACATTCATACCCTTGACTGCAATAATTATTCTCCATTGAATCTGTCGAAAGTGTAGTGAATGAAAGAGGAATGAGAAACATCGGTCAGTTATCTCCCTTTACCAAAGTTAGTTATTTATAGTTATAAGGGAGATAATTTTGATTTAAATATCAAAAGGCTAATCAAAATTATTTCAACTTTGAACCAAACAAAACTAACTTGGTACAGGGAGATAACCGACTGATGTTTCTCATTCATGCCATAAAATGTACATCGATGAATAATACGTAGAGATCAGAGCTGAAACTTTGTACTTTAGTTTAATGTTTCGTCTTTTTCTTTTCATTTAAATTCAGAGACTGATGGCGCGACAGAATCGTTAATAGAACCAATGGAATAAAACTAGTTGTACGTGTTGTTCATTTGTATGTATGCCCAATTTTTTCAGGGAGGTACTTATTTGATGTCTTTGTGATTTTGTCATTGTTTTTTTATATTTTTTATTTGACTCACGTTTCAGTTCTCACTTACTTTATATTTCATCTTAACCCCAGAATGTCCCACATGACAAACATATCGTCTTGGGTTTAAAAATTAAAATAAATGGAACTTTTATTGTCATCAGAAGTTTAATTACGAAATGTAAGCTGTAATAAATCACAGATCGTATTGCAATCTTTTAGAAAATGTCATGATAATTGCATTGTTATCACTTTGGATGTGTAATAAAGGTCGCTTTTTAAATCCTTGAAATAAATAGCTATTCTGTGTAAGTTCAATGATTGTTTAAGGCTTGTTTTAAAATTCATAATTTGTTTAATTGAATATTTCAAATTTGTTAAATAAAATAGATATCAATTTCCAACAAATATAAAGTTAAGCTCAATTTTTCTGCATTTGTATTATGAGTTCATCGTCATCAAATGCTGACAAATAAAGGAATTCGAAATCCTTCATGCACTTCACCTAATTCATAGGAATGGACAGATATATTAAATGGGAGAAGTTTTAAAAAAATTCTTTAAATGCTGCGAATATTTAACATTAATCGAGGGATCGGTATTTTTTAAACTATTTTGCTGCGATGTATGGTTCTGCATATGACCTTTAACATCATAAATATTGCTACATAAAATTTTGTTTCACTAAAAATATCAGATTTTATTTTTTTTTTACAGGAGTGTAAGTACTTTTTGGTTCAGATGAAAAAGTCAAATGAAGCTCCTATTTAATATCTCAATAAAATACTGAAATTCAAAATTCTTAAATGTTGTCGCTTTTGTTAGTCAATAGTTCTAACCCTTATCAACAAATTATGGTATAACGTTCTGGTGAAACACCCTGTTTTTAACGTTTGAAGCCGCGTCAGGAGTAACAACGTAATGCATCTCAGTCTGCGGGCTTCAAAGCATACCAGGACCCATTCCAATCATACTTGTTGTGATTGTCTTCTTTTGGTCTTTATTGCCGGGCAATGGATGACAACAATTTTTCTGATACTGATAAGTAAATGAAATTAAAAGGATAACAGGAAACACCAACAATGACTGAAAAATACAGTTACTTTCCACAATCTAGGAAGGAACTACACAAAAACAAATACTTTAGTATAAAATAAAGACAAAAAAGGTAACAACGATAGGAACTCGGGACAGTCGGACTTGGTACCGGCACTATCAAACGCCAGCGGTATGGTTAACAGGCTTATGGGTACACAAACCTCCCATTTCCCTATCCCGTTTCCCAATAAAATAATAAACATAGGAATAAAATCCAATACAGGTAGACTGCTAATTCAATGACTACAATCTTGAAAAGGAAAGGGGACAAAACGTAATTTTAAAAGATGGGTCAAAGAGTGCTGGCCGCTTAACTGCCTCTTCTCAATAAATCAAGTGTTTAACAATACAGGAAATGACAAATTACGGTCTGCAAAAACTGAAAACTGTATCAGACATTTTAAAAGACACGTAGAGTACAGAAAGATACCATTGTAAAAGTCTGTAAAGAGTATTTGACATGACATCAAAATTATAACATCAAAAATGTAATGTCTGTTCTATTTTGGAAACACATGGGTTTTCTCCAAAAGTGTGATTAGTGCCAAGGTTATTAACTGAAGTACTGTGAAAAGGCCAACTTTCTCTATTTCGTTTTTTTTTCTTTTTCTACAACATAAAATGATTCAAAAAATGTGTTTCTTATGCCTCAAAAATTGTCATATGACAAGCGATAGCGTTGTTATAGTCCTTTCCACTTCCCTATTAGCCCGACAAGAATAACATCTGAAATTCTCCTGTCTTTGTGTGAAGGAACCATACAAGGCCAAATACAATTATACATTTTTCTTGATACTTCCACATTACCAAAAGGCCACACAGCAGTGATGACACTAGAATGTTATAGACCAGTATTAACCAGTGATAATGAGTGTTCCCTCCGAGATGTATAGCCATTCTTATCTTGTTCTAATTAAATATTAAGACTTTTTATTAGAAATTGTCTGAGGAGAAATGGTTCAGACTGTTATGACACGAAAAGCTTAATGTTTTATTAAGGTAATTGGGTGTCTTGGTTTCTGACATAAGAACTTCTTTAAATTTTGTACATTGAAACTTTGAGCAATATGCTATAAAAATATTCCAAAAAATTTGGGGGTCACGGATATGTCAAAAAAGATATAAGGTTCTAAAAATTTGTCAAAATTGTTTTTTTCACCCTTTATTTACAATAGATCATAATAGAATTATATGGGAAAAAGTCCTATACCTCAATTCAAGGGCATATTTTTTCTATAAGCAGACATACATTTTCTTCCAAACTTTGTATATTTATTGGGACGATATAGAACTTTAATTTAAAAATATAAAAAAAAAGATATGTCGCGGACTTTTTGAAAAAGTTATTTCATGAAACATGAAGAATTTGTTAGTTTTCAAGAAAGGCGAGACAATTAAAGTAATTTGGGACCCCAAAATAAAAACAAAAACTCCATGTTTTTTAAAAAAATATAGTAAATGTGTTTTGTTAAAATCCTTTTGACAAATTTAAAAAATAATTGGGACCAACAACCTTATCTTTTTAACAGACTTAGAGAATTTGACCTATTCCGTGGTATTTCAATATAGATTTATCTCCCTTTGATAAAACTTTTTGATTTTTTGGCAAGTAAATAATATTATTCTAACATACTTGATACTTATTGTTCATTTTTATTTGAATTATTGTATTAAAGACATACGATATCATTTCGACAACATTCTCATTGAATTATTGAATTTTTGCTTAGATGCGCAAAAAGATGCTCAGTTTTAGACACCCCAACTACCTTAAGTCTCATTTCAGTTATGTATCTTTTCATCAATATAGAATTGTGAAAATGGTTTGTTGTTATAATTGTATAAATGACCGTTTGCCCAGTCAATATTTAAACATCTATAAAGAGCTGCAATCTAAAAACCAGGTATTGCTGTACCTAAAGGCCAATACAAGTGTCATTACTGCAATCCTAAAAATAAGCTTCGGTCGGGACTGTGAATCAAGATCCTTTTTTACTTAGATTTCATTTTTCATTGACTACGACAGTTCAGGACTTAGTGCTGTTGACTTGCTACCAGATAGCTGATATTTGGCGCTCCATAAATCCGGTTTAATCCACTATTTCCTTTGAAATGCCTTTACAGGGTTATTGTTGTTTACAATTTTTTATGTGGTTCGCACATACTTTGTATTTTTGTCCTCATGCAGCGTCATATTCTTGTCAGATTTGATTATGAAAGTCCTTTTTACCTGAGTAATAAGACCTAATATAAATATTTGGGTTTATGCACTTTTTCATTTGTCCTCATTCAAAAGAAACAGCAAGTTCTCGTTGATATACAATTTTTAGATTTTGTGATAAAGAGATTAAATTTTGTGGTTAGGAAGTATCCCATTTCTAAAAATTGCGAATGCCTTTTGAATTTATATATATAATATCGACATGGTATTTCATTTTAGAAGTATTACACCTATCACACAAAATCATGTAAAACTATCAATATAACAATGTTGTGTTTTACAATGATTATGCGAAAATAGTAGCCGGGATAATGGACAATAGTGCACTAAGTACAGGAAAAAAAGCAAATAAAAATAACAAACGGAAACAAACAAATTCAACACACCAAACAAAAATAAAAAGCCAGTATTTATTGTTTTGTTTTTGCTTTTTTCAATTGTAGGGTACTGCTTTATTTTTGTTTATTCATTTATACCACTGATCAAACCTTTGCCATCGTTAAACAAACTAAGAGGAGTTCTGTTTTTCCAAAAATATAATACTCAATTATAGCACTGTTGTGCTGGAAACATCAAAATTTACAAACAATAGTAAAGAGTGGTTTCCCGAGGAGGAGTCGAGTGTATAATATCTCTGAACAGTAATGGCTAACTAGTATCAAAAAAAAATTCCAGTCATTTGACAACAAATATCCATCAGTGTTTGTAAAATCAAATCTTTTGTTAAACAAAGACTTAAAAAGGTTATTAAGATGTCTAATTTTAGAATAGCATATTATTTTATATTTTCAGTAACAATTACTCCAAGCAATGCTCTGTTTGATTCTAGTTGTAATCGTCCTGACTGTCTAGACTTTTGTTTCATTATAGTTCTGTTTATTTGATTTTTCTTTCATCAGTTATGATCAGTTATCTTTTTTCTTTTAGTTCAGAAAAAAAGTTTATGATCTGAACTGTCACACACTGCACTGAAGACACTAGACCAAATTAGCCTAACAATATCCATTTATAATGACTATTCTCTTCATAGTAAAGTCTTAATTTAATTGCTGTTCTTTAATTGTATCTCTTTTGGTCATTGAATCTAATATGCTCTTTTTGCTGAGAAGATATGGTCCAGACCGGCATGATATATAGACCATAATATATTCTATGGATATACATTATTATAGTTGCATCTTTTGACGAAAATTCAATACATGAACATAGCCTTCTGTCATAAGTATATACATGAATATTCGCAAAGTCAATAGTTATAGAAGTATTCACCATATGAAAAATTTGAAACCCTAAGGCTGGATACTAGGCATTGCTGTGCCTCAGGGTCAATGAAAGTGCTATTACACTCAAACCTAATAAATTATAGATTATTACCACGTTTATTTTGCTATGCCTTATGAGCAGTCAGTTCCGGAGAGTAAAAACGATAATATTTAGATATATGTAATACCGGTATAAGATATTTTAGTGTATTTCTTTTGATCTGCCTAATGTCACCTCATATAAAACCTTTGGTTTCACGAACGTCATTAAAAAAACAACAGAAAAGTTTACGCTATGTTACAATTTTTTTTGTGGTGAAAAGATTAAATTTTGTTGTTTAGGAAGTATCTTTTTTCATTATTTATAAAACATTTGAATGTCTTAAGTATTTTTTAATATTACCGCAATGTGGCATTTTCTATTTTTTTTTTATTATAAAACAACCACAAGAAATGATAATGTAAGACTTTTGACTGATAATATTGAGTACAGTAGATAACTTTAAAAGGAAAAATAAAGCAACAAACAAACAACAATAAAGAAAAACAACAAATATTTAGTACAGTTATATTTTGTTTTGTGTTTTCCATTTTCCTTCAATAGGCCAATTTTTCCTTATTTTAGTCCATTTGTTGTTACCATTGAATTGACCTTTGCCATCGTAAGTCAAACCATAACAAGTTCTGGTTTGCCACAAACATAATAAATAATTGTAAGGCTACTCGTCTTGATAAGTTGAACTTTTTTCTAGTTTGATTTTTACTGTGAGTCTTTTTGTGTATTTATTTTTTANCCATTTACCACACATAGGGGGAGGGTTTGGATCCAAGAAAACGAGTTTAACCCCACCGCAATGTTTGCGCCTGTCCCAAGTCGGGAATATGTTGGTTATTGGCTTGTCCTTGTCTCTAATAAAATTTTAGTTTCTTGATATTTAAGTTATTGGATGTGGTTTGATTCCATTGATTTATTCACTTTTTACCTTTTGGGGCCATTTAGGGCTTGCTATATGGTGTGAGGTTCCTCACTGTATTGGAAACCGTACGGTGACCCCTAGATGCTTTGTTATGGGTCGTTTTAATCTGGATATGGGATGTTGTCTCCGTGACATTTACCCCATTTCCTTTCTTTTTCATAATTAGAGCACTGTACAACAATCCAAATTTACAAACAATCATTAGAGTGGTTTCTCTGTTGAGTCTAATCTACAATGTCTCCCTTAAATTTCGACAATAAATGTCTCATCAGTGTAAGAAAAATCAAATACTTTAACCAAGACTTAAAAGGGACAAGAAGTTTAATTTCAATATACTATCATTCTTTCAATTTATTTGGCATTTGCTTTTCCAAAATAACTTTTTTATCTGTTTAGTATTTTACCTTAAGGGCATCTCTTTATAATGAGTATTCTTTCATAATAAAGCAATGCTAGTCTTTAATGAGAAACTTGCAATAGAAAAGGATATCTGAAAACATCATTAATGGCTGAAAATTACAAATACATGCTGCAATCTGCAAGGGAACTTTACAGGAAATATGCAAATAAGACAAAACACAAACGTAAACAACGATAGGAACTCGGGACAGCCGGACTTGGGCAACGGGTGACAGCAGTTGTAAGAGCACTTTGCCAGTTTAATTTAATGTTTGTTGACGAACCCGTAATCATGAGTGCGAAGCATGGATGTAGTAATTCTCGACATCTAGCAATGCACTTACTATGAGGCATGAGCAAAGCTCATTGTTGAAGGCCTCATGGTGACTTCAAGATGAAGACAACAATGCAAGCATTGTTCCGTTGCTCGGTATTACCGTTTATTTGTAGAGATTTGTCTCATTTGTATTTACTCCATATCCTTTCATTGTTTATTTGGTACTGGCTCTAGCAAAAGCCAGCAGTAGTGTTAAAACGGTTTTCAGGTACTCAAACCTCCATTTTCTTTGTCTAGCTTCCTTATAGTATAATAAACATACGAATAAGATCCAATACAGGTAGACTACAAACTCTATGTCCGAAATCTTGAAAGTAGAGAAAATGACAATGCGTAATTTTGAAAGGTGGGTCGCTGATATGCCGGCTAGCCAAAGGATCCTAGTCAGCTGGTAAAAACACTGTCGCACTATGGAATAAATATCAAACTCAAAACTTCCCATAGGTTTTGATAAAAAATCATTATATTTATCAGTAGACATCGGCAGTATCAGTATGTGTATAAAATTTTCAGGTTGCTAGATCTTAAAGCTAATTTAACGCATGCAAGCAGAACATTTTATAGATATCCCCTATTACGTAAAGAATGTAAGTTTTGTCCCAGTTTTTCTAGACTTTTTATCAGTTTGTGGCATTTTTTAACAACATTTCCGTAAAACAAGGTTTAGAAATGCCCAAAGTAATAAGCTGTTTGTGAGTAACGCCATATTTATATATTAAATGTTGATATCTATTGTAAAACTTAAAACTTATTATATATGTATTTACCAATTTATGAAATCTGTATCCCTGTTTTATCGGTAATTTGTATGAATTTCCTTTGATCTACAGAGATTCATATTCTCGCTATCACCGAACTGGACCATATCAAGAAATAATCGGGTCACTGTGAAGGCGTCACGTGCGGATAACTTTGCTGGCGTCATGTTTTGGTACTATTTGTCGAGTTCATACGCGTAATACGTTGAATGAAGAATGCATATAAGATATTGAATTGATTAATTGTACTAAAATAGAAATTTCAGTTCATTTCAATTTATTATAAGACTTCTATTTATCATTTTGTAAAGTATCGATAAGGCGTAGGCATCAAGCTCGCCCTAACGGGCTCACATGATACTGGCCGTGATAAAGTCAGTATCAAAAACAAAATGTCCTATACTACATATGTAATAGTTTGGCTGTGATAGTAAGGCTACGTTCAACAAAATCGTCAAGAGTAGAGTAAAAGAGTGCGAATCGAAGCAATTGAGGACTAGAGTTACTGTGGCCTAGTGGGCCAAGGATACCCCCGCCCCACCTCTTCCTGAATGTTCTTAAACATCTGAAAAAAAAGGAATTATTGGAAAATAAAATGCGTAGTGGACATCTACCAAATCAAGATGTAGACAGGAATAAAAGCCCTGTCCTTGATAAACTGGAGTTTGTTATGTGCGTTTCTGTCACATGTACATTCACTCCATATCCTTTCATTATTTTTTATCTACCAAATGTAAATAAGCTCCTGCATAAGTTTCATGAAATTCCAATGATTGGTTTAGGAGGAGTAGTGGAATCGAACTAAAATGACAAAGTCAAAAACATGTCAAAATCTGAAAAAGGGAATTATTGGAAAACAAGATGCATGGTGCACACCTACAATATTCCAATAACTGGTTTGGGAGAAGTAGTGGATACAAGGTGGTCACCATTAGATTTCCACTGAGTCCAAAGCGTGCCGAAAATCTGAAAAAAGGAATTATTGGAAAACATAGAGAGTAATGTACATTTACAATATGTAATTGAGCTCCTAAATAGGGTTCATGAAATTCCAATCAGACGACAACGAGGAGTAGTGGATACCAGGTGGTCACCATATGGTTTGCATTGAGCTAAATGACGAAGTCCAAAACATTAACTAAATCTTGAAAAAGGGGAATTATTAGTCAAAATGAGTAGTTCAAATCTTCATTATAAAATTTTGCTCCTGCATAAGTCTCATCAAATACCAATTACTGGTCAAGAGGAGTAGTGGATACCAGGTGGTCACCATATGGTTTGCATTGAGCTACATGATAAAGTCCAAAACATGTCAAAAGTCTGGAGATAAAAACAAAAACTGTAGTGCACATTTATAATATATAATTAAGCTAAGCTCCTGCATAAGTTTCATAAAATTCTAATCAATGGTCAATGAGGATTAGTGGCTACCAGGTGGTCAACCATATGATTTCTATTGAGCTAAATGACAAAGTCCAGAACTTGTAAAAAATCTTGAACTTTCCTTTACACTACATACACTATAACCACATTTATACTTTTCCTGGTGTGGGGCGAATTCCAAAGGGAGAATTCTTACTTTGCATGATATGCAAAACTTAAAACGATAATGTTAAAACACATGAAATAAGATATTTCGTGTATTTCCTCAAATAAAGTCCTCTTGATCTGCGTAATATAACCTTATATGAAATATTTGGTTTTACGCACGTCTGCATTTAATATATTTACAAAGCTACAGCAATACGTTCTCGTTAAGTGACAAAATTTAGATTTCTTGATAAAGAGATTACATTTTGTGGTTAAGTATTTTCCAAAAACATATGCATGTCTTTTGTACTTTTAAATATTTTTTTTCA